>JAUCMS010000105.1:2394589-2429923 GCA_032357445.1 Enteromius radiatus | reverse complement strand
TAATGTTCAGTGCTTTGCTACAATCTGTATTGTTAAAAGAGCTATATAAATAAAAGTGACTTGACTTGACTTGACTTGACTTGACTTGAAGCTCAGGAGACAAAACTTCAGGCCATCTGCCTACTCCTGCCTCTGCTCTGACCACTTTGCTGCAGTGTGTTTTGATAGAACACTACAGAAAGTCAGGTTTTGACCACTTAACACAAGTATAAAAAAAAAATCTATTTATAACGAACTTTAGACAGACTAATTAGTTGGCAATCCAAGTATAGCTGCACTTTAAATCGCAAGCCATTGTAAAGTCGGTTCTGTGATTAGCATTTGTAGTGTTGTTTGTAATACAATAAAGAGACTCACGTAGACATGAAGAGTTTGCATTCAACATGCTGTTTACTTTTCATTCACTCCGTTACATGCTCCATCGCATTCAACTATATCCGTTAACACTGTTCCGTGCCACGTGCGTACGTGCTTACGTCAGTGTCCTTAAATATACAGAAAACCTGGAACAGGATTATAAGAAGACACTACATCCCTCCCTTATCTTAAAATAGGAATGTACTGAGAACACAGAATCTTTGCCAACAGATTACATTCTATTAAACCAAGTTATTAACTGGAACAGACTTTCTACATTCTTCTTTTGAACTAACATGGTCCAAACATTTGAACAGGAACATTCCTCCAAGCAAATCAATGTATATGAGCTACAAATAGTATTGCCTGGAAAGGTGGTGTTTCACATTTCATCAATCAGATATCTCGGGGCCTTGTGGCTTGGTCTCAGGGAATATCGAGGGATACTTGAAAGTTCAGAGTGTCTCGGATTGGTGTTAGCATATTGTGGGTCTTGTAGTACATTGGCCGGAGGCACATCTGGATCTGGTGGTTGTGTTCCAGTATCATCATCATCCTCTGAGATGTCGTTGTGCTGACTTGTGAGATGAGATGGAAGCCTTTTGAAGAATGATGAGCTTCTCGTGATACATCTTCTTGGGTTTCTTGCCGTCACCATTGACCCTTTTACGTTGATCACTTTGTACGGTTTCATGTCATACGGAGTTGTCAGCTTTCCTGTGGTGGGTTGTCGACAAAGTACAATGTCACCTGCTTTGATCCTGGATTCTTTTTCTCTGCTCCGAAGATCTGCATGTCTTTTCATTCGTTGTTTTGCGATGTAATCCATAATGTTGAGGTCAGTTTTCTTATTGCTCTGTGGGCTTACGGGTAGTGTGGTGCTGATCTTTCTCCCAAGTAATAATTCTGCTGGAGATTTTTGAGTGGTACTATGTGGCGTTGCTCTGTAATTTCTTAGGAAACTGTACAGACACTGTTTCCATGGTTTGCCTTCTGCGTTCGTGGTCATAATTGTCTTTTTGAGTGTTCTCATGAATCGTTCGACTTCTCCGTTTGCTTTTGGCCAGTACGGAGTCACTTTTCTGTGTTTGAATCCAAGATACACACTAAAGTTGGCGAAACCATGACCATTAAATGGTGGACCATTGTCTGTTTTGACTATTTCAGGTATTCCGAATGTTGAGAATATCTTGTCCAGTTTGGGAATCACTGCACTGGCTGCTGTGGACTTATTTCTACTTCAGGATACCTCGAATAATCATCCACTACTACCTGCAAGTAATCACCAGATGGAAATGGACCAGTGAAGTCAACTGAAACTTCCATCCACGGCCCTGTGGGAAGATCAGACATCTTTAAGGGTTCTGTATGATGTTGGACTGTGGCTGCTTGACATGGAATGCATCCTTGCACAGCTTTATCTACTTCAGCATCTATACCCGGGAACCATACCTTTTCTCTTATCAACTGTTTGGTCTTCACAATGCCCATGTGTCCTACAGTACATGTGCGAGTTGGACGGCTTTTTGATATAGAGATGAAGGTAAGACCAATCTGTTTCCTCTGAGAACAATGTCTTGTGATGTGTTGACTGTGAGCTCATGTCTCAGTTTATAGAATGCTTTTAGCTACATCTGACATGGTCTGTTTCAAATGTGTCCAGCCTTTTCCTCTCAGCTCATTTATCACCATCTGCAAAATGGAGTCTTTTCCAGTTTCACTTCGTACTTCCTCTAGAGTCATTGCCGTGTTGTCGATTATGAAATTGACATAGCTTTCTGCCTTTTCTGAGCATTCTGTGTGGTGTCCGTCAACGGGATGCCTTGACATGAAGTCCGCAGGATTGTCTTTCCCCTCTTTGTACTGAACTGTGAATGCGTACTGTTGCAATCTCAGCCTCCAGTGTTTTAGCCTGGCAGGTGGAGATGCTCGAGGGTTGTTGAAAATGAGCTCCAGTGGTTTGTGATCAGTAATGACTGTGAAGTGTGAGCCATACAGGTATAAATGAAAGTGTTCACATGCCCAGAATATCGCTAGAGCCTCCCTTTCTGTTTGTGAGTAGTGTTGTTCTACGGGTGTGAGTGCTGTACTGGCGTACGTGATTGCTTTGTCACCAGACATGTCTGTGCTTGGCTGGCTCAGTATCGCACCAAGACCGACTGGACTCGCATCAACGAGAAGTGTTGACGTCTTCCTTGGATCGAAGTATGACATTGTAGCATTCAGGATGAGTTGAGATTTCAGTTTGTTCAGTGCCACTTGTTGTTCATGTCCCCAGTTCCAGACGTGATCTTTTCGGACAAGTTCGCGCAGCGGCTGTGTGATTGTCGCATAGTCCATGATGAAACATGAACAGTATGTTGTCATCCCAAGCAGACTACGTACTTCAGACACATTCTGTGGGGCTGAAAGGTTCTTGGTGGCTGTTATTTTTTTTATTCCTTTGTCTGAAAACACATATCCAAAGAAATCTAGTTTGTTCTTGTCATATTCGCATTTATCTTTATTGAGAGTGAGATTGTTCTCTCTGAGTCTTTTGAATACAGCTTGTTGACTGATGTTGTGTTCGTCTCGCGTTTTCCCATAGACTATGATGTCATCACTCATGTTCCTGACGTTTGGAATGCCGTGAAGGACTTGCTGAATTAGCAGCTGAGCTAATTCCAAAGTTTAAACGAGTGTATCTCCAGAGCCCTGCATGAGTTGTGAATGTAGTTATATACCTGGAGTCTGGATGCAGCTCAAGTTGATGATATCCAGCATTCAGATCCAGTTTTGAGAAACATACAGCTCCGTTCAAATCATGAATTAGGTCATCAACTGTCGGGGTGATGTGACGTTCTCTTTGGATTGCGCAATTTGGCAGTCGCATGTCCACACATATTCGCACACTGTCTTTGGATTTTTGGGTTTTGGTGTTACCACTATGGGCGATACCCAGGGTGTCGGACCATTGACCTTCTCGATTATGCCTTGTGTTTCCAGCTTGTCGAGTTCTTGTTCCACTTTCTTTCTGATATGGAATGGAATTCGTCTGTGTGGTTGCGTGGTTGGCTTCACAGACTCGTCTATGTGTAGCTTTACTTGAAGATCTTTTAGTTTCCGATGCCTTGAAAAAGGTCTTTGTACTCTTGTAACAGATGTTCAACAGTGGGGACTTCAGGTGGTTTGTTGAATGTGGTACTGACAATTTGGAGGATTCCAAGTTCTGTTGCAGTGCTGTAGCTCAGTAAAGAGCCTGAATGACCATCAATTACATAGAATGTAGTTACGGTGTCTTGATTGTTGGAGTTGATCTTTGCTTGAAACTTTCCTTTCAATGGAAGTGGGGTAGACGAACCATATGCAAAATGTTTTGCATCTGATGTGTTTATTGTGATGTTGTGTTTTAGCTTGTGATATGCTGCAGCATCAATAATGTTTACACTTGCACCTGAGTCGATGATGACTTTCACTGGCACTCCTGCAATCTCCACTTGTGACTGAGGTTGTTGTGAGTGTTGAACTGTGTGTATAACGTACACATAGTCTTCGTCTGAGCTCGTTGATGTTGTAGGACGAATCTTGCACTCTTTTTCATCTGTGTTCACAGCATTTACTTTTTGAAATTTGTACTTTGATGGATTTGACTTACTTGTTGTGTAACGTGTTGACATTTTTGAAAATGATTAAGCTTTCCACAGCCTTTGCAAACTTTTCCTTTTGCTGGGCAGTTTTTTGTCCTCCTTCATGTGGGAAACGTCCTCCACAGTTGTGACATGTTGTGTTTTCAAAACAAATATTTGTTTTATAGTTTCTCTGTTTGTGTTTGTCCATAGTTGTTTTGTTTATTGCATGTGCTATGAAGGACTTGGATGATTTTGCATGCATCTCTTCTATGCCTGCTGCTTGTTTGTCTGATGTTTCTTGAGCTCTTCCTGCATCTAGTAGTTGTTGAAGTGTCATTGTGCTGTCTCGTAGTGCCATCTTTCGGAGACGCGATGAACTGCAGTTTAGAATTATTTGTGATTTAATTTCTTTGTCCACGTTCGCAAAATCACATTTTGTTGCTATCTGTCGCAGCCTGGTGTGATATGCATCCAATGTTTCACTTTCATGTTGTCTTGTTTGTCTGAATACATACGTTTCATACTCTGGATTTGCTTTTGGGCAGAAATACGCATCCAGCTTTCTTACCACAGTAGAGTAATCTTCTCCTGTTTCTGGCAGCGTTTCAAAAATGTTGAACACTTCGGGTGTGCTCTTTTTTTGTTTGTCCTCTTCTACATTGAACGCTTGTAGGTAGTTGTCAAATTTACTCTGCCATTTTTTCCATCACGAACCGACTGAGCTGTGTTCGATGTGGAAATCAAACATCGGAAAATGTGGTAGAGTCGTCATCTTTTTTTGTTCTGTGTAATCCAACCGGCTGGTGTTTTTGTATGTTTGGGTTCAGATCTACTTGTTCCTCATCGCCAAGTTGTAGTGTTGTTTGTAATACAATAAAAGAGACTCACGTAGACATGAAGAGTTTGCATTCAACGTGCTGTTTACTTTTCATTCACTCCGTTACATCATGTGCGATCAGCTGGAGTGGCAATGAATACACAGACCCGCAAATCACTGATGAAATACGCAAAATCAGCTAATAATCGAATTTGATTAATCTGCAATTAATATTGCGTAGCTTGTCAGTGATCTATGGCTCTGTGTATTAATTGCTGCTGCAGCTGAACGTACGTGATGGAAACTTCAACTTCGTTACTGATGATATTCGTATAACAATTTAGAATTTATCGTGCAGCCTCACTAAAAACATCTAACACTTGTCTGAGGGGTACGGCGAGGCTTAATTGAAGGACATTCAGTACCTGTGGTGGAGCTTCTTCTTCTTCTTTCTTCATTTAAAGGGCGGAGAACAAAGTAAATTAATGCATTACTGCCACCTGCTATTAACCAAGACCAGTGACATCCTATTTCCGTGGAGGGAGGAATCAGATTTGAAAACGTTGACTTGTTAGGTGATATTTTCGCATTAAAGTCGTATTATTTCCTATTCATTCAATAGAATGTTTGCGAATACTAGGGAATAGGCGGTGCGGTGGCTTCACGTCTATGACATCATGAGCTATCCAGTTCTCTATTATAGATCAGTGGCAACACTGTATAATTCTAAATGCGCGTGTGTGTTACGTCACAAGCGAGAAATTCTACAAGCACGCTTGATTTAATTTTACTTAAAATCCATCCAGTAGCGAAGACGATCAATAACCTGACCAGAATCGTAATCTATCAACATACAGAAAATATGATTTTTATACAAAAACGGACTGGTATCAGTGGAGATCAGTTCCAGCAGTTTGGTGTCTGCAGATGCTCAGCTGATGTCGAGTAACTCTATAGACACCTGGAAACCAAGAACAGCCCAGCAGGTTCTTTCTTTTTCTATTTTCTAATTATTCATTTTAGTTTAGCCAGTGCTGAAATTGTGTAACTTAAGTATGCCTACTGTAAAAGCAAGGCTCAACATTAATTTTTATTTTTAGAAAATATGGTATACCCACAGGATGACATGCTGTTTTCCTGAATAGCAGTGCTATGATTGCAAATGTTTTATACGTTCAGTTAACAATACCACTTGCTAAATTTAAGACACTATTTGACCGTTGAAAAATCTATGCCAGACAAAAATCAAAGCAGAGCAGACTTTATTGATACAGTTTAAGAATTCAACATTAAAGATGACACACATTTATAAGGTTATGGGGAAACCCCTGGAAATCAATTTAAGTAGGGAAAAATCACATATATGCTAATTTAAGAGCTTTTGAAACACTGATGACAATATTACTTTAAAATAAATCACACACACACACACACATTTCCAGACAAGTAACCTTTTTACCTGAACAATTTAATTAATTCATTCGTTCATAAAAAATGTTGAGCCTTGCAGTAAAAGAATGTAGCTGAATGTAATATTTCTGTAATCCACCCTCAGACATGTTGAGATCCATATGCAGGCTCTATTGAAGTCAAACAGGTAAACAGGCAACAGCCCCCCCCCCCGCGAGCGGCTCCCGAAGTGAGCTGGTTGGAGGTGCTGGCGCCGGGGTCTTCCACGAGGTCTAGGAGCTGGTCGATCAGGATGGTCCTGGTGGTACGTGGTAGTGAGAGTGGGGTCCAAGATATCCTGTGCGTTAACCCACGATCTCTCCTCTGGAACATATCCCTCCCAGTTTTCAGATATTGAAGGACACGTCCCCGGCGCCTTGAGTCCAGGATTTCGTGCAACTGGTACGCCTCCTCGCCGTCGATGAGTAGAGGGGGAAGGCCTGTCGCGGTCACCTCGTCCTGGTCCCTCCCTCCTTCCGGAGCATCAGCGGGCTTGAGCAGGAAACATGAAACGTAGAAGCAATCTTATAATGGGCAGGTAGGTCAAGACTGAAAGACACTGATGTTATCTGTTTTACTATTTTGAAGGGACCCAGGTACCTTTGCGTTAACTTTTTGCATGGTTGTCTCAGGCGGAGATCCCTTGTGGACAACCACACCCACTGTCCTGGTTCGTAGGCGGGATTCGGGCGTCTGTGGCGGTCAGCTTGTCTGGTGAATCTGCGAACTGCCCTTTGCAGATGAACATGCGCCTGGTCCCATGTCTCCTCACTGCGGCGGAGCACCTGACCAGGGGAACAGTCGAGGTTGATAACCCAGCACACACTGGAACGGAGTGAGACTGGTAGAGGGTTTGCGGATGGAGTTGTGGGCGTACTCTGCCCACAGCAGATAACGACTGCAATCCTCCTGGTTTTGGGAACAGTAGGTTCAGAGGAATCGTGTCAACTCCTGGTTTAACCTCTCTGCCTGACCATTAGATTGAGGGTGGTATCCAGACGTAAGGCTTACGTTGACCTTGAATTTTTTCCAGAAGGCGTTCCATAGACGTGACGTGAACTGTGGGCCCCGGTCAGTAACTATATCCTCAGGTAAGCCGTAGAATCTGAACACTTGCTCCAGTACCACTTCTGCAGTCTCCCAGGCGGTAGGTAGTTTGGTCAAGGGTATGAGGCGGCAGGCTTTGGAGAAGCGATCTATCACGGTGAGTATTGTGGTGTAATAGTTGGAAGCAGGTAAGTCTGTAACAAAGTCCATGGCGATGTGGGACCGTGGGAGTTGTGGAATAGGTAGAGGATGGAGCAGACCCCCTGGTTTCTGGTGAGTTGTCTTTGTGATCTGGCATGTCTGACGCTTTTGTACAAACTGTGTGACATCATGAGTGAGAGATGGCCACCAGAAACGATTGGTAATGAGTTCAATGGTGGTTAGGATCCCAGAATGACCAGAACTGGGTGTATCGTGAACCAGGTGCATCACTCGGGATCATAAGGAGGTAGGTATGTATTCTTTGTCTGCAGGGCAAGAGGAAGGGGCTGGTTCCTGTACCTGTGCTTCCGTGATCTCGGCCATTATGTCCCATTGTACTGGTGCTAGAATCAGTGGTGGCGGTATGATGTGGCTGGGCTCTGTACTGGGTGTCTAAGGATCGAACTGGCGTGAGAGGGCGTCTGCTTTGCAATTCTTGGACCCTGGCCGGTAGGTGACTTGGAAGTTAAAACGTGCAAAGAAGAGTGACCATCTTGCTTGCCTGGAGTTTAATCTCTTTGCTGATTGGATGTATTCGAGGTTGCGGTGATCAGTGAGTATCAAGAATGGTTGTTTCGCTCCCTCCAACCAGTGACGCCACTCCTCTAAAGCACATTTCATGGCCAGGAATTCCTTGTCTCCCACGTCATAGTTTCTTTCGGCAGATGTGAGTTTGCGTGAGTAGAATGCACATGGGTATAACTTGGGAGGACTGCCATGTCTTTGGGAGAGAACTGCTCCTATCCCTGTGTTGGATGCATCCACCTCCACAATGAACTCGTGTTCAGGGTCTGGGTGATGAAGAATGGGGGCCATGGTAAAGCGTTCTTTGACATTTAGAAAAGCTTGTTCACTTTCCATCGTCCAACGGAGTGTTGTGGGCCCCTTGCGTGTCATTGTGGTCAGCGGGGCTGCAACCTGGCTGTAGTTCCTAATGAAACGTCGGTAGAAATTTGCGAATCCCAGGAAATGTTGCAAGTCTTTTACAGTTTTGGGTTTAGGCCACTTAAGAATGCATCGACTTTGTGTTCATCCATAGTCACCCCCTCTTCACTGATAATATAGCCCAGAAATGAGATGCGGGTCTGATGAAACTCACATTTTGGTAGTTTGGCGTATAATTGGTGTTGGATGAGACGTTTCAGGACTGCTCTGACGTGACTGACATGGGAGGAAAGGTTTTCAGAGTGGATGAGAATGTTGTCAATGTAGATTATGACGTGTTGATTTAGCAAATCTCTGAAGATATCGTTGATTAGTGCCTGGAATATGGATGGACTGTTAGCAAGGCCGAAGGTCATGACCTGGTACTCATAGTGGCCAGTGGTGCTGAAGAAAGCGGTTTTCCATTCGTCTCCCTCTTTATATTCGAATGAGATTATAAGCGCTCCTCAGATCCAGCTTGAGGAAGTATCTGGCCTTGCGGAGCTGCTCGAGGGCTGATGGTACTAGCGGCAGAGGGTAGCAGTACTTCACAGTGATGTTGTTGATGAAGAAAAACCCAGCCAATGCGGGTGATGTAGAGGGACGGATGAACCCCTTGGCCAGTTCTTCTTGTATGTAGTTTTGCATACTGACTGTTTCAGGTTGAGAGAGTGGGAAGATGCGGCCCTTGGGTGGAGTAGTACCAGGGAGGAGTTCGATAGCGCAATCTGAGGGGCGATGAGGTGGTAGTCTGGTCGCTTTCTCTTTACTGAAGGCCTCCAAGAGGTTGTGATATTGTGTGGGTAGGTGATCATGTGACTCAGTGTTGCAGCTGGGATCGGTGATCTGAATGAGAGGTGCTGGAGGGGTGCTGAAACAGTTCTCTTGACAGTAATCTGACCACTGTGTAATTTCTCTTTCAGGCCAGGAGATGGAGGGCTTGTGTAGATCCAGCCAGGGCAGACCGAGGATAACTAGGTGCTCAGGTGAGTTAATAGTGTAGAATCTTATTGTCTCTTTTTGCATGGGTCCGAAGTGGAGAGTGATGTCCTCCGTGATGGAAGACACATGACCGGAACCCAGAGGACGACCATCAAGGGCTGCCACCGCCACCCGGGTGTCACATGGAAAGAGAAAGAAAGCACATTGTTTAGCGAAATTCTCATCCATGAAGTTCCCTTGAGCTCCAGAGTCAATAATAGCTTTGGCAGTGAATTTTTTGCCTTGACAGGTGAGTTCTACTACAATGGTGAGGGAATTGTAGGTAGAAAGCTGACTCACCCGGGTAGATGCTTGTCGTTGTGGCCGTGTCGGGCAGTTGGCTCTGATGTGATTGGGCTGTCCACAGTACAAGCAGAACTGAGATCACAGCCTGCTGTCACGTTCCTCAGGAGTGAGGTGTGTGGTGCCGATTTGCATGGGTTCGGGTTCAGTGGCAAATGGAGCCGAAGTGGGCACAGGAAAAGAGCGTCGACCCCACCGTGATCGAATCAGATTATCAATCTGGATAGTTAGCTCCATGAATTCATCCAGACTTTTCCCTTCATCGCGGCATGCGAGTTCCGTTTGTAGCACCTCTCTTAAGCTGCAATGGTACATCACACGGAGTGGTTCTGGGGGCCAGCCAGTTTGAGCAGTGAGAGTGTGAAAACGTAGAGTGTAATCCGCAGCAGATAGAGTGCCCAGTTTTAATGTCATGATTTTCTCACCAGGCTATTTTCCACCAGCTGAATGGTCAAACACCTCCTTGAATTGACGAATGAAGCTTTGATAGCTGGGAAATGCCATCATCCTACCCTCCCACAGAGCCGTGGCCCATTCGAGCGCTCTTCCAGTAAGCAAGGAACAAATAAATGATACCTTACTGTCCTCCGTTGTGAAGCTTTGGGGCTGTTGATTCATGTAAATTGAGCATTGAAGCAGGAAACCCAGGCATTTTCCTGGAGCTTCATCAAACTTGTCCGGCAGAGACAGCCGCACTTGACTGAGGGTAGGCGGCGGATGCGCCGCTGGTAGAGGAGGGCAGTGATGGAGGCAGTGAGGCTTTGAAGGCTTTGGGCGATATCCTTTACGCCGCGGTTGAGCTCGTCTAATTGTTGTTGATGGGCAGCAATCTGCGCTCCCTGGCAGGTGAGTTCATGTGCGAGCTAATAGAAAGCCGCTGGATCATCGTTCGGTGAAGTTTTCTGTAATCCACCCTCAGACGTGTTGAGATCCATATGCAGGCTTTATTGAAGTCAAACAGGTAAACAGGCAATGGTCAGAGATAGCAAACAGATCAACGGAGGCAAACCAGAGCAGTATCAATGTCCAGGCAAAAGTTCTAGGTCACAGGCAAGAATCACAGGTCGGTAAATCCAGGCAGAGGTCAGGGTATCAGGCAAACCGTTGAAATATCAAGGCAGTCCAGGTAATAACAAAGGCAGTCCAATAAACAAGAGAAACACTTAGAGTTGCAGCCGAAGCAATATAAAACTTTGCGTCAGTCACTTGTGAAGCGCCAGATGATAACCGCAGTGCAGCGGGTGAATAGAGTCCGGGTGAAACATTAAAACTCAGGGGAAGGTTCCCACTGATGATGGTCGGAGGGAGCCACAGAGGTCTGATTTGTAACAATTTCCTTACACTTAATTGCATGATATTTGCAATAAAAACCTATGTTTACACTGTAAAAAGATTTGCTGTAATTATGCAGTTGGATGTCAGTAACTTACTGTAAATTTATATTTATTACATTTATTGAATTAATGTTTAATGTTCATTTATCTATGAACAAACTGTTGCCCATAAATAACATAAATTTAAATCTACAGTAAGTTACTGGCATCCAGCTGCTGGAATTTCTTACAGTGTATGTATGTTTATGCAGTTAATTAATCTTTTTCTCTTTTTTATGGTAAAATGTATACTGAATTTACGATAGACTATAATTTTAATGCCAATTCTATTTAAATTTGTAATTGTAATTACAGATTTAAAGTATGTTGAAGTTACAATGCAGTTAATTTAAGATATGTTACTATTAAATGTAATGTCAAATTACAATCGACAGCTAAAACTATAATGTATATAAAATGCATTCTATTCTATGTTCTTGCTTCTTCATGAGGGCCAACCTCAATATTTCACTTATGGTCTCTGGTGATAATTTTTGTTGATTTATACACCACTTTCTAGAAAAGCAAACCAAAATGAGTAAGAAGAAAAGCACAGTCTTGTATTACTACAGGGGCAACAAAATAGATTCAGAACCATTCAGCATCGAGCCAGTGGCTCAGCAAGGTCCAGCCAATCCTCAGCCAGGTCCATCCAGCCTCGGCTTAAAGTTAACGACTGACCCTGGCCCATATGGTCTTGTGTCTGAGTTAACAGCTGTCCCAGGTACACCCAGTGTGGGGAGAACACATATCAGCGATCCTTCCTCTCTCTCGGGTCCATCCAGTCTCCAGCTGACACCTAGCGATCCAACCAGTCCTGATCCATTACCTGTCCCATCTCCATCCATACTTGAGATGATGGCTCCCCAAGATCTGGTTAATCCCCAGACAGGTGCATCCAATCTTGACCTGACACCTCATACTGATCTGAATTATTGTCAACCAGTGAATGTCACACATCTTGAAATGACACCTGATCCCGAGCCAGAACCTGTCCCAGGTCCATCTGGCCTTCATGCAGAGTTAACATCACTTCCTGGTCCATTTGGTTTCAGTCCATCTGTCGGTGAGCCTTTATGATTATTATTACTTTGTTTTATTGTTATAGTGTGTGTATCGTGGCACATTGTAATTCCATGGTTAAAAAAAATATTTTGTGCATCTAATAAACAAATATCTAAAAAAGCAACACAGTCACTCCAACTTGGTCAAGACCCTTTTGGCCCCCATGGCCCTGGTACTACTGCCCCCCCCAAAAATTTTCTTGGTGAAGCTCCCTGGGTGGCAAACGAGGGGTGCAGCAGCTAAAGGGCACATGGGATGAGCAGCAGATTCAGGAAGTGATAATTCAGAATCATCACAGAGTTCATACAGTTCAGACCAGGGCAGTTCAGAATCATCACAAGGTTCATACAGTTCAGGCCACAGGAGTTCAGAATCACCACAAAGTTCATACGATTCAGGCCTGGGTAATTCAGAATTATCACAGAGGTCGTACGGTTCAAGCCAAAAGAATTCAGAATCCTCACAGAGTTCATACAGTTCAGGCCAGGGTAATTCAGAATCATTACAAAGTTCATTCGGTTCAGGTCTGGGCAATTCAGAATCACAATAAAGTTCATATGGTTCAGGCCTGGGTAATTCACAAAGTTCATTCGGTTCAGGCCAAGGAAATTCAAAATCATTACAACGTTCATACAGTTCAGACCAGGGCAATTCAGAATCATCACAGGGTTCATATGATTCAAACAATGTGACATACCCAGACTGTGGCTCCGACGGAACAGGCTCGAGCTGCGACAAGGACGATGATGACGGCAGCGAAGCAGGCCCCGGCAGCGACAGAAACAGCTGGGCCCGGCTGCGACGACGACAGCGGGGCAGACTCAGGCTCGAGCTGTAGCAGCATGGCAGGAAGTAGTGGTGGTGGACCGGGGTCCGTAAAGATGTGCGCATTCTCGGGGAGTGAAGGGGTGTTCGCGGGCAGCGGCTCCGGCACGCGCCGCAGCAGGTACCTCTGTGAGCAGACCGTCATCAGCGTGAGGAAGACCGCCGATCTCCATGGGAGGTCCCTCACATCTGGCAGCTCCGTTGTGGTGAGTTTCTGGGCCGCGCTAAAGAAGGCCGCCGTGAGAACAGAATCGCCGAGACCCGACCGTTCAGCCAGCTGGTGAAAGGCATGTACAAAGTCCTCGAATGGCTGGTCTCGGCGAAGAAGGGCGAACAGCGCCTCACTGAATGCCATCTTTTGTTTGGGTGTCCTGTTCTGTAACGTCTGTGGGCTGTGTGTGTGTTCGCGCTTTCGCTTCCTAACAGGCAGGCAGGCAGGCAGGACACGGAGACAGAGATTCAACTTCAAACTAGATTTTATCTGAGGCACAAAAGGAAAATGCGAAAAATGCTCTGAATTCGCGTCTCCCCTCCTTTTCCTCCACTGAGAAGCGAGCAACATCATTACAAGATCACACCCAACTTTTCCTGCTGAACATTCAGTTGCACTCTGAATTACAGGAGTAAAGGCACTGCAGATGCTGTGTCGTGTCTTTAGTATGCATGTCCCTTTCCAATGATTTATGTGACATCATGTAAATATATGTCAGACCATGACATTTACATGGTGCTTACAGGAAATCATTGCCACCTAGATGTTTCTTCTACAACATCCTACAAGGCACTTCCTGTGACACTCCAGAAAACGAAGGCGGCAGCACACAAGGGGAGCCGTTCCAGTGCTTCCTGGAGCATACTGCTTCCATCTGCTCCTACTAAAACTCACAATGACTAATAATTAGTTTGTCATGTCTGACACACAAAGGGAACACTTTGTTACATCCAGTTGCAAGTGAGCTCTTTTAGGGGAAGAAGGGAATTAATAATTTTCTCCAAACAAGGTGAAAGGCAAAGTTAAGACATTTAGTCCTTGGTTAGATCAAGCCACAATCAGACATCTCTGGGTGCGTTGTGCTTAAAGCTCTGCATTTTCCATTATAATATTATGTCTAAAAAAAAAAAAGAATAATGGTAAGCTCATGTTTTTTTGTGATCTGCTTCCAGACTATTTCCCCAAAGCCTGGCTTCAAAATAGAATTCATGAGAAATCGTGTGGCAAATGCATTTTAAATGTGGCATCCTGCATCAGCCGGCCAGACCATTTATTGTGTTCTCGTTCACACCCTATTATTGCGGCACAGAGTGGGAAATCTTTAATCCAATACACAGGTTTACAAAGTGTATTTTTATGTGGCCAAGGAATATGGGGACGCATTGCGGAAGAGCGTAATCCTCTCAAGATAATTTGCTGGGAAGGCAGAAGGACGCTCTTGAGGATTTAACAGAACCTCGCAGACAAAAGGACCGGCACTTTGGCCTGACCTATTAAAGAGTTTCCCCCCTCAGGACAGGGAGCTGTATATACGAGAAACATCAACACTAATAATCATTCCACTATGCATAATTATAGAGCAATGTTGCCAATAATTTAATGTTAAAAAATGATCTTGAATATCCTGTCATTTTAACTCAAGTTAATTTAGCATGGCTAATCCTAAAAATATCTCTATAAATACTGATACATGAAATACATAAATTTAATGCATTTTAATCCATGAATGGATCGTTTTTACGTTAAAATCCAGCATATGTTGGTTAGCTATGGTTTCAGCTGGTTTAAACTGGTCCTTAGCTGGATTGAGCTAGTCCTTCGCTGGTCATATACTGGACAGCACAATATCATAAAGTAAAGTTATAATATTAAATAATAATAAAACAGGGCATAGCACTTTAAAATAACTATATGCTATGAATGATTAGTTAAGCATTAGTAAATAGTCAGTTCATCCTTTATAAAGCATTGTTCCAACATTAATATTCATTAGTAAGCAGTTTATAAATACAGCTATGCTCTCGATTTATAAGCATATCTAAATGTACAAAGGAGATTTAAAGGCTGTTATCTTCCGAACAGAACAAATAAACAAACACAACACGATTGTACGATTACTGTTTTTACATCTTGAAAAAATTATTCTGTGTTCTGTATCCCTCTGTGTTGTATTTGTTTAACTGTTTGGAAGATAAATTAGCCTTTACATCTGTTCTATAAATAGTCCTCACTTGAGGACTCACAAAAACAGACGTCTAAATGCTTTATAACTACCTGACCTAATCATGAATTACAGCAGGTGCATGTCTTAATAAAGCATTTATTAACACACTCATTCATAGTGTGTGGTTATTATAAAGTGTTACCAAATTGGACTATGAAATTAGTTTTAGATGACTTTGATTACAAGAAAGGTCTAAATGTAAAAAGATGTGAAAGTATTATTGAAATTATGAAACTGAAACCATAAATAAAATAATAAATATTAGAAACTATATAAACTATATTGATAATGCAACATTTCTGATTTTCATTTAGTTTTGCATACTATATTAACTTAAACTGAAGTAAAAAAAAATAATACAAACTATATAGACATATTAAAACAACCAACTCACAACTTTTAACTCAAATTAAAACGAAAACAATAATTCTAAAAATAAAATTCTAAATATTAACAAAGTCTGGGAAAAAAAACCTCAAATACTATTTTGTTTATCTTGAATTGCTTTGATTAATTAATCAAAATTTAACCATTAAATGGTTATGCTGTTAGGGCAAAAAAAAGAAAGAAAGAAAAAAAAAAAAAAAAAAAAAAAACCTTTGAAACAAGTCATTGGAAAAATGGGAAAAAGTTAAGCATCATGCCACTTGATCTGATATTTTATGATCTAACACAATGACATTCAGACAGTTTTATCTGTGACTTTAGTGTTCAATCACTCTGAGATGCTTCTGTTTCTGACTCTTTCGCCTCCACATCACGTCTTTTACAGGAAGCGGAACCCAAGCGAGGTGCTGTTAGTTTGACAGAGACGGACAGCGAGATGAATCACAAGTGCTTTAATGTCCCTATACATGGGGTTTAGTGTGATCTCCTGTCCTGGCCGATTGGGTCAGTGCTCTGTAATGAAAGAAGCCATCCCATACTGTGTGCTTGTACAGGCCCCTGTCTCATTTACCAGCATTTGATTGACCAGACCTGTCATTTCTAGTTCCTGTTATTTCCTCTCAGCTCCACAGGTGGTCTCCTCATCCCTCTGTCTTGTTTCATCATACTTGTCAAACTGGTGTTGTGATGTCTGCTCAAGGTCATTTAGGTTATGCCAGTAACAATGCAGACTTCAAATTCTAAATCAAAATCTCTTTTACTTTATCTTAAGAAACGAGACATGGCGTGAGCTGAGCAAGAAGATGAAAAAGGTTAAATGGATGTTTATTTTCTAAATAAACAGCACCTGCCACCTACAATGAATATAATGAATGTAAATATTGTATTTATATATTTGAAGTCTACACAAATAATACAGTTCATTATTTAATTTCCATCTATTTCTTTTTTGTTATATAGCCAAGGACTAATGTAATAAAATATACTGTAGCCCTTTAGGTTGATACCTGCACAAGAAATGATGTCTCAGTCATGACTTCTGTCATGAGTTCTGATCTGTCCATATTTTAGGAAATTTACCCCTCTTATTGTAACAAAATAGTTTTTTTTGTGGTAAAATAATTTGTGTTTATCTTTGTGGAAAGTGCAATAACTCAAATTAAAGAAGTCTATGCTGACACATTTTGTCGGTGAATTAAGGAATTGATTCCACAACAAATAAAGTTCTAGAATGAAATCATGAAATATTTGCTATATAAATGCTGGTTGAAATTTGGTTTAAACCCTACTGTATGCACCTTTTTTGAAATGATCAACGTCACAAAATGTGTTGAACACAACTTATTACAGTACATGTCTACATGCAGTAACTGCTATTTTTATGCATTTCATTCAAATAGCATTCTATACTATTATTAAGATCTTATTGATTAACATGATATGCCATCAGAATGTTTTCGACAATATACATAAATGCAACTGCTTCAAATTGCACATTTTTGTTTAATTTGGGCCTAAAATGAAAGTGTTTTGTCTTCCTTCTTGAGATCCATATTCCCACTATTACACACTTAATGGGTCATAATGGTACTTTTTGGACTATTATTTTATATGGCTTTACAAAAACATGGCCTTCAATGAGGTCCATAGTGTCAAGCAATGGCATCTAACATTGGCCATGTAAAAAAGAAATGTCTACTAGCCACTAACAGTATAGATGAAATCACAGTCCATGTGAACGGTCCTTTATAATCCACTTAACCTCTGTGCGTCCAGCAATGATAAACACAAAGCCAAGGCGAAAAGAAGAGCAAGTTTTGCACCCCATCTGTTGATAATCCAGCTTGTTTTCGCTCGATACTCTCCCCTCTATCTCTGACTAAAGATAGTGTCTCCCTGATGTCCCCTCCCCATAAGTTTGCCTTTGCAACCAATTATCTTTTTGCCCTCTATCTGCAGTGATTAATATTAGAGGGCTGTCCCTTTTATATGTGCAATGAATCATTTTAGCTGCACCGTCAGGGGTGTTTCTCGGCCTAAAAAAAGCAAGCCCCCATCCACAGATTTGATATCTGGGAATGCTATAATCTTGGGAAAAAGTGTTAGGGTATTGATCAGCTCTGGGAGTCTCTTGGCAGGAAGAAAAGGGGTCTGGAGATGCCGCAGTCCAGGCAGCGCTGCCGACCGCTGTAGTATTCGGTCAAGATTCAGCGTGCAGCTGATAAGACCCGTACTGAATTTCGTTTGCAGCCAGATACATGCAGAGATGGGTTTCTTCACCTGCTAATGCATTCGCTCAAAGACAGTAGCCGAATCTACAGGGGGTCTTGGCGATCCAACTATCTTCGCCAAATATAAACCCACAGGACATAAAGGTGCGCTGAGTAGCTCCGTATTTATGTGCATGCTAGTTTATAGTAATAAACACAAATCATATTGTGGAAAGTTCACTTCTGCTGTATAGTTATCAGGAGTAAAGAACATTACAGGATGTGGTGAGGGTAGAAGGAAACAGGCTATCTCAATGAAATATTAGCAACTGTGGGTACTGGTTGATGAATACAGTATAAAACATTAACTGCTGACTTATTTATATTTACTTATTATTTTATTTTTTGGTCCAGGAGGTTTGGGATGGACTGCAGGCTTTGCAGATGGTGTAATTCTCTGGCTGAGAGAGTTTCAGGGCACGTATGTCTGGATTTTGCTGAGTTATTGATATTTTGTTGAGCCTGGAACAACATTTTAATTCAAAACGTAACCATGAGTAATCTCTAAAATCAGAGGAAATGATAGATGAATGTATAAGTGGTGTATACTGTATAAGCACCAAATGCTGATTGTAAGGCTAAACGTCACAAATACTATAAACTGGCTTTTCAAATATGATTGGTTAATCACAATGTTGTTCCAGGGTCAACAAAAATGTTGATCCAGGAACATGTCACACTTGGTAAAGTCTCGCAGCAATTCATACATATTTTACAAGGTGGCTAATTTATACAAATTCGTACCACTTCAGTAAATCATATGATTTTTGCTAAATCGTACGTATTTTACAAGGGGCTAATTCATATGAATTTGTATGAATTACCTACACCTAACCCCGCCCCTAAACCTACCCATCAGTGGGGTTTAGACAAATCGTACAAAGTCGTAGGAGTGAGGTAGTAAAACTTTCTATGAATTAGCACACATTTGACATCTCATACAAATACGTACAAATTGGTCGTCAGACTGTGTTAGTAAAATCAGGTTCTGCAAGACTGCACTAATCTTAAATGAGTCATTAAGAGGAGCTGAAAATGAATTTTGATAGGGTAAATGATATACTGAGAGATGGATTAGATGTTCGTGGATTACGCTTGAGTTTGCTTTGTACTCTAAAATTACAATTTAAAATAACGTATTTGAAATGAGTCACTTTCAGTAACTTTTTCTGCATGTTAAACCAGTAAGTGATTTGTGTCTGAATCATTGAATTAATCACTCAACCAACACATTGAAAACTGCTGGCTCATTCATAAACAGAGCATGTGATGATCTTTATGAAAGAGTTATTAAATAATAATTCACTCAACTGATTTATTAAAAAAAAACAGACTGGCAATATTGAAAAATGTATACTACTTATTAAACTGCTGTATCTAAAAGCATTAATAACTTCTCAGAAACTGCCCAAGCCATTAATGCTAGCTCTAATGTTATGTTTTGAATTAGTTATGGAGGTTTGGACACATCTTTTGAACTGGCAGTGGCAGATTGTACATCATTAGTCTTTGGGCATTACTTGTTTATATACTTGCCTTGAGCACGAAAAGCAAAATCTTATTGCTTTCTGAGTGCAAGTGCGACACTCTTGTTGAAAAGGAGTCAAGCATGCTGGGAGATATGTTACGATAACAGCACAGTACAGTTCAGGTCAATATAATAAATTCAACGAAATGTGGCAGATTTAAACATGAGAAAAAAAACCCCAAAAAACAATGTCTATCTCTTTCTCTTCTAGTCTGTCTGCACTGCAGCATTGCAGACGGCCAATATGATGTTCAACTCTGTGTGCCTTTTCTCAGTTCAGAATGGGACTCTGGGACATGGCGGGATGAATCAAGATAATTGCTTGATTGATTTTTTTTTCTCCTGTTCTCTAAGCACTTGGCTGGGTCTGATTTGTTTAGGGAGTGAAATGGGTTAGGCGCTTTTAAAACACGTGCACGCACACATACAAACACGCCATGTTGGTCTCACAGGGGCAAACAATAGTTCACAAGATGTCATTTTGTTCACCTAAATTACATTTGCTGTGGCAGGCAAACACAGTAAGTAGATTTGTGCATGGTGTGTGCTTTACAAACCCCTAACGTAGTTCATTTGTGGAAGCCCCATCTTTTCCACCATGTGCACACAAATAATTGTGTGTTTGCGCATCTCATCTTCTCTTCAAAGCTCGCCGACATTAATAGGACCTGCCCAGGCATAACTCTTGTCCCACTGAGTGCATCTGAGATGGAGAGCAGATGAGTGGGGATGGAGAGGCCGTTCTCTCAACACCTGATTACAGCAGCTCCTTCAGGAGCAGATGGAACTCACCCTTCATACAGACTCATGCCAGGGGAGTATGAACATGCTCTCTGCCTCTCTAGACGGAGAGCTGTGAACGCTCTATAAATATAACAAAACATTGGGATGCAAAGCTGAGCCATGTCCTGGTTCTGTTAGACCCATGAACCAGAAATGAACACAGAGCAGTTTTTTTCTTCAAAACTGTGTCCCAGAGATTAGTTTGAAAGACGAAACACAGAGTTTGTTGATGCTGAACAAATTACATATTCAAGGAAGAAAATCAGATACAGATGGGAGTCATATAGTACATGCGGTTTTAGCATTTACTTTACTATTGCATCCCTAACTGGCCCTTACCATTAAAGTCAGTGCATAAAAAAATAGTTCTATGCACATTCCAAAGAAAGAACATTTTTTCGTAATATTCAATAAAAATGTAATAAACTGCTTGGCCTCTGAAATGATTTGCATTCACTCTGGCTTAGTTTTGTAATTTTAATAGTGTGAAGTGCCACTTTTATGAGCCATTTAATTACTGATGGATAAAATTAGGTCCTGCTCTACATTTCTTGTTACTGAATATTCTGCTTCACTCAAAGTTATGTCAAATTGCAGCAACAATTACACCAAATTACAGTAAAAAACAGTTTGTTGCTATCATACCTTTAATCTACAATCCAAAATATGGGCCTGGTAAGATTTTTTAAGCGTCTTAAGATCACCGTTAATCAAAAATACAATTTGAAATAATCTAATTTAATATATTTTGAAATGTAATTTAATCCTGTGAAGCAAAATTGTATTCTCAGCATCATTATTTCAGTCTACCGTGTCTTTGTCATGAAACAGAGGCGAGTAGGCGTGCGGATCCGTTTGCAAGCATTTATTTACAAGCCAGGGTAAACAACGGCGAATGGGAACATCGGAGGCAAAGACAATAGAATAATCCAGGGAAGGCAGCGAGAGTCGGCAACGGGAAATCCAGAGACACAGAACACACAATACTCGGATGGCTAGACAACGGGGAAAACATACGTACATCCAAACATTGACCAGCGACTAATACATGGACATACGGGATATTTATACATGAGCAGACAATTAGGAATGGGAGGAGAACATACGAGTAACCAAGACAACACATGAGGTGGGTGGCGACGAGAGTTCATTGATAATTAGTAACGGAGACACAAAACACAGACGCAGTTCATGGATGGCTGGAGTGTCATCCAAAGCTGGCCTGACACATCCAGTTGATCGTTACAGTCATATTATCCTTTAGAAATCATTGTAATATGCTGATTTTGTATTAAAATATTTATTTTGTAAATGATTCCTTCTAAGTAAATCAATTCATAAAATTAAATAGCGACACCAAAATTTTAATCTGGAGTTATGTAAATAATTTTTCGAAACAAATTGCTGCCACTGACATTATGCTTGTTTTGGAAGCTTAGTTTTATGATGAGTATATGTGGACATAAATATATCATTTTTGAAACAAAGCATGGATGCTTTATATATGTTTTTTATATGTCACCTTTAAAACAGTGCTTTTAATATAATTTGAATGTGATGCCCTGACAGCAAGACCAAGCTTTTGTTAAAAAAAAAGTGGAATATTATGACACCCTATATATCATCAGGTCTTTTGGGACCCCCATAGAATGGTAAAGCTATTTCATGTAAAACAACTCATGCCTTACGAGGTCATACTTCTTGACACGGACCAGCTATCCTCTCTGTCCTCTGGCCTTTAGTTTAAAAACAGGCTATGCAGGTCTTTCTGTGGACCTTCATGCCCTGAGCTGGCTTTGGAAGGGTTGGTAAGGATGATTCCCCCAGATTTCAGTGGCTTTCTTCAGCCTCAGGGTTTTAAAGTCTTCACTGCTCTTGTCACCTGCTTTATGGCCGCCACTTCACCCCAGCTGTGGTTTGGGTGTCTGTAGTTCAACAACTCTAAACTCACACTCAAAGTATTACAATATATTTTTGGAAATTGTGATAAATAAAAAGTGAGAAATGCAAATATAGTTATGAGAAAAGGTACTAGTGCTGCTTGTCTTAGCAAACACTTTTAATAAATTTGAGTCCAAAACTGTAAATTTTGCAAACAAGTAGAACTAAAGCGAGTTATACTAAAATCATATAATGTGAGCTGTCGCTAGCACTTAAATATAACGACCCAGTACATACCCTCAGGACAACGTCTAGCCAAATTCATTTCCACTACTGATTCTGCCTCCAAATGGGTTTAGGAAGGAAGGAAGGAAGAATTCAGCAAACCTCAAATTTCCTTTTTCCCTGTATCTGAGAGGTTTGAGGGTCCCTCAAGGGCCAGTTCTCTCATAGACGAAATGAAAGAAATGTTACCCCACACACTGTTCCTGAGCAGTCTAGTTGTTAGATTGGTAGTTAATTGGGAACTATCTATTAAACCTGTGGGATTGCTGAGCCAGGAGGACCCTCGAGGCCCCAGCTGACCACAGGAGCCCTTACAGCTGTAGGAGCCAACATACTGGCCATCTCGAAGCTTGACTGCAGTCTGTTTGCCTACCTCAGGTTATTTAATTCACTCTCAGTCATTACAAGCCCAGAACTTTCTCATTTTCCCCACACCGTTTTACAGGCACACTTTTGAGAATACTTGCCCTTGTCATCCACTGCTAGAGGTTGTTTAGAAAAGAGAGGGAAATGGTGCAAAATACAATTTTGTGATGCTCTTTGTGTGTCACAAACAACTTTCAAAATCATTCAAAACTGTATTTTCTCTAGTAATTTCCTGTTCATGGTTCAAGGGATTTTTAAAGCAGCTTTGTCCAAAGTTTAAAATAAAATAGTACTTGCTTTTATCCAAGCAAAATAAAGAAGGAAGTGTTCACTCCATCAAGAAGAAGGGACACAAATTTCTTTCCTTCATTAAATTCACCCAAAGGCTCTGTTCTAAAACCTACAGAGAGATCTGTCTTGCTGTCTACTTCCTACATGTGCAATTGCCTTTCAAGGCAGCGTACTAATTGAAGCGAACCCTCATCGATTTGGAACAGTTAAACAAGCGATTCTTAACATGCAAATGAACATGCAATTCTCATGTGATAAGCCCATTAATGACCCCTCACTAGGCTCTGCCTTGTTACTGACTTTGTTTAGATAGTTTTAAAATGCAATTAAAGAGAATCGTCTCCAATTAGTGTAAAACATTTTGCAAGTGGATTCTTTTCCCACATATGTCTAAATATTGCAGTTTAATAAGTGCATATTGATTAAACAATGTGAGTTTCAGCTCTCGTTCCCAAGTGAAAATGTACAACATCAGTAAGAACACTTGCATGTGCTTCAAAATAAATTAGAGCTAACATTAAGTTAATGTTAGTTAATTTCTGCTTTGATTGAGGTCACTAGTAGATTTTCACAATGCCACAATGCTCACTTACACTCACGTAATCACTTGCAATATCCGTTAAATTAGTGTAACTGCGAGCATTTGTTTCCAAGGGTTTGTAATCAGATTACTGTTAGTTAACAATGAAAAAAAAGCAGATAAAGTCACTCTTCATTAAAGCCAGCATAAGCATCCATTAACTTCTTACCACTTTATGAGCACCTTAATGAAAAACACACTTTTAAAAGCAGTGGTCTTTTTAAGTATCACTGAGATACTATTATCATTTTTATTCCTATATATTTCCTATTACTTTATATTAGGGAATACTAATCACTAATAACTACTGTAGTTGCATATTACCATGCATACTGACTATTTATTACACTGTTCAGTTTTCAATCAGTTTTGTTTATTTTTTATTTTATTATTTCCCATTTCAATTTGACGAGCAAACTAAAGTTCAGCAAATGATTTCAGTATAGCGTGGCATTAGTTTAGCTAATGTCATAAAACTCAGAAAATCATTGCACACCAATATTGGGCAGTAACTGTTCAAAAGAGTGTCTATTTCAACTCTACATTTTGATACTGAACCTTTATCTTGCCTCATCCAAGATACTGAATGTATTTTTTTCCGCCACAGAGATGTGCAATCTGCGGTTGCCTTCTGCATGAAATTCATACTTTAGTATTTGGCCAGGTGGAGGGATCTTTGAAGGCTGCCTCCTACTCTATGCTGCCTCAGCAGAATCATGGTGCTTCAGCCTTTGTGTCAGGAGCACAGCTATGATGACTACAGAGGCAGCTCACATGGTTCTGGAACACAGCCAAAACTTACTTTCTTCCTCAACAAACCTTCTGAAAGCTCCCAGTCTGTATTTTCATTTCATATTGAAGTAATCTCAATTATCGGCTTTATTATTATTTTTAAAGCGGTTTTCATTAATGATCACATGATTAAAATGACTGAAAGATCCCTGTTTTTCAGCTTCTTAACACCTACATACTTCCTACACTAATGAACTGTACCTCTGCTTCTTTTTGGTGTTATATTTGTTATCATATTTGATGTTAAGACTAAATTTATGAAGCATATTTTGCTTTCAAAATATAAAAGCATAACTTGTATTTGTTGAGTAGACATAAAAATACACATATATTTGTAGTGCTGGATCTTTTTTCAATTTTCTTTAGAGATAAAACACCACTGGTCCTTTAAGAACAAATCTCATGGTCTATTAAACTAAATGACCCAGATAACATCTATAATATTATGTTTCTAGATTGATCAACACTTTCTTACCCTTCATTATCCATATCCATAGGCAATTGTCTGTAATTCGTAAGTCAAATATCTTATTATTAAGCGTGAAGAGATATGAACTTGTTTATTGTCTAGCTGCTGTTTGAACACGTAATGAGAATGCCATGCCACAAGACACCTGGCAAAATCATATTTGCTTAACGTTTACCGATCAGAACAATTACGAGATGCCGCTAAAAAAATAACCCTTGATCTAGCTATTCCACAGACGAAATAAAACAAATGCCCTTCTGAAGGTTGCCACCCATCAATAATTGGAAATAACCGGTTATGGTCCAATCAGCTGCTATTAGCTACAGATGCTGCAATTAAGGGGTTTCGGGGTCAGCATCCTGATTTCTACATTTTATTGGTAATTAACTGGGAAACACAACAAACATTCGTTTCATTGTGGCACATCTGAAATGACTACAGGGAAATGTCAGATGGTAATAGCTGTATTTCTTGGGAGCATGTTTATTAAGGTAAAACTTTAATTAGGAGGCACCACACTGCACCTGGAGAGGTAATTTTAGTGATACAGTAAAGTACTGTCTGAATATTAATGGCACTCGGCAAGTGTGTGAAAGGATATACTGCACAAAAGAGCAAGAAATGCAGAACAAAATGAATGCAGTAATGCAATCTCTGAAGCTAAACAAGAGCTAAGACATTTGGCAGCACTTTTTCATGATCTATATTATTAATAGTTTTATACTGTATATATACACCACTAGTCAATCCTCATGTTCACCATTTATTTAATCACAAATACAGTAAAAACAGTAGTATCATTAATAGTCTTATTAAATATTATTACGGTTGTACTTGTGATATCAATATCATACCTCACATTTAACGTAGATGAGTTTGTTTTTCATGGGAACAAATTTGAAGAAATGTCATCTTTTGCTCATGAATGGATCTCCTGCAGTGAATGGGTGCCATCAGAATGAGAGTCAAAAAAGCTGATTAAAACATCAAAATAATCCACAAGTAATCCACGTGAGTTCAGTCCACTGTGAAGTGATGAGTCAGGTGCCTTTCAAAGTTTTTTTATTTTTATTTATTTGACTTCAAATCAGGTTAAAAAAGTCCTCTATCCATTATACTGCTTTCTCATAAAGCATAGTAAGTTTTTGTCAGCTTCTTGAACTCATATTCTGATGGCATCCATTCACTAGAATATCCATTGGCAAGCAAGAGATAATGCTACATTCTTCAAATCTATGTTGATGAAGAAATAATCTCATCTGCATATTAGATGACCTGATGGTGAGTACATTTCAGCATATTATATTTATAGCACAGAAAAAGTATTTTTTGTCTGTAATCTTAGAGCTTGCCAGTCAATATCATTGTATCAGAACAGAGAAACAGAGCACTCGTTCTTCCTTTTACTTTCACAAAAGAAACAAGTGAAGTCATACAAGTCTAGAACAACGTGAGGGTGAATCAATTATATCCAAAGTTTCATTTTTGGGTGAACTATAAGCTCTTCAATGATTTTTATTTTGCAATAAAGTCCGAAATTAAATAAACTGTGAAACACAATAATTTTAGTGAGTTTCAATCGACAAAACTGCTCAACATATTCCTATTGCATTTGAAAGCTTCTCTCAGATTCTGAGGAGAAATGCTTACTAACACAATTTACACAGACAAGGAAATGGGGTATTAAAAGGCTACAAAAGAGAGAAAGAAAGCGCAAGAGAGAAAATTGGCCTTTCTCAGAGGCAGGCAGAGCACCTGTCATGACAAGTGAGCAGATTAACTACATGACCAGCAAGGAGAAATCCAGTAGTTTGCACAACTAAGGCAAGAAAAAAAAGAAAACAGCAGTTCTTTTCTGACAGGAGTGCAGTATAAAATCAAGACCTGAGGCTATATCTCTGTAGCCACACATTATGCTCAGACTGGGTTTAACAGAGATTTGTCTTAGAGCCGTTCTTCCATACTACTGTACACCAGCCTCCTTCACTGGCTTTGACCGTAAAGAGATACAGAGTGATATATTGGTAGAGAAAATGCATTTTTGGATTCGTTTGGGAAAACAAAAGTAAAATTCAAAGTCAACTGCAATGTGGAGAATGATCTGGAGAAAAATATCAGAGATATGAAGCGGTAATACAGACAGTTTAGCTGTATAGAAACACACACGGACAAACATGCTATCTGTGGTATATGCCAGGAGTGCTTTGTCCTGTTAGCATACCAAGATAAGAGAATTAAAAGAAAAAAAAAAATTTAACGAAGCATTTCTGTAAAAAGATTCTTGTCAAGCTCAGGCAAATATGATCAAGACATTTTTTAAGTCACAAAATCATAACTAAGTGGTGAAATATAAATTATTTTACTGCTATGGTTTGAGTGGATGTCACTTTTTTTTTTTGTCATGACTATGAAAATTGTTAAGAAATATTGATTCTTCTTCTTTCACTAATTAGGAGATTTATTGTTGTGTTGAATCAGTTGAACTTGCAACTGAATCATTTTTCTTCCTGTATCCTCAATATCACTTTTGCAACCTGATCTCGGACCACGGACTCTTAACGCTAAAATCTGTGTTAGTGTCATGGAATCATCGAAAATTCTGTGATGGGCTCATGGAAAACATCAGCCGTGACCCACTCACGCATAACTGGATTCATTTTATATAAAATTTATACTTTCCTTGTCCTGTAGAATGACACGATCAGTCACTAGACACAAAAGATCCAATAGAAATTTACAGCCAAGGCTGACGTAAGCATTGTCCTGCCGGCATTTTTTGAATTTGCGCAAAGCAGCAGCTGCAGCACAGATGAGTCACTCCAGACACATGGTGATAGCGTTTTGTCAAAAAAAAGCTGCCTGTTTATCTTGTGTTTTATTAACGGATGGTAGGATTAAGGGGCAGGTGTTGGGTTACGTGCTCATAAATGTAGAAATAAAGTAATAAATAAAACTGTTGTGACCGTTTACAGTGAAAAATCACACCCCGATACATATGCAATAATGGCAATATCATTACTCAATATTTGAATCCAGTTACCCGTTCATGGATCATGGCTGATGCCGGAATCTTTTCCGTGAGCTCATCATGGAATTTTCAACACGAAATGGATGGATGGATGAATGGATGGATAATGAATGAAGTCCGTGGTCATTACACGGAATTCTGTGAGATCAGGTTTCCTGAAAAAACCTTTATAAAACCTTTATGAAATAAAAAATCTAGAAAATAGTTTTGACCTAATGAATTTTGCAATGTCAGCTGGTTTCACAAAAACAAAAAAAAAAACAAAAAAAAACAACTCAGACATAATTTAAACATTTTAAATAAAACCTATATTTAAAAAAGTTAATTTAATGTTAAGTTCCGTTTAAGTTTAAACATCATTAGTATTGCTTAATTGTACTTTGGTAACATAAAAAAATGATATGATAGAAAAACATGAATCCTGGCAACCAGAAAACACTGCAAATATGTTATTATGAGCAGTACAAATATTTGCATACAGGCGCACCTCTCTACAAGTACCAAAGAACCAAAATGTCCATTTAGTTTCATTCATAATGTTCCCTGAAGTGCTTAATTTATGAAGCAAACATCTCAGAGTAGAGAGTGGGGTCAGAAATTCAAAGAGAAATTGCATGCTCTTATGCAAAGCGAAGAAAGCTGTTGAGGAATTATGTGTTGGAAAAAGAGCACTGTTCAAAAGGAAAAATTGAATATATTGCAAAATACAGTACCTGCAAAGAAACATTGTCTGCTTTGCTGCAGATTATTAATTTTGTGGACATGTTTCTAAAGTTCCAAAATCAGGTGAACCAGATACAAATTTGCATTGCCCACAGTTGCACCATGTTGCAGCTAGGGCCATTTAAAATGTAAGAACAAAGTTAAAAAGCTTGCCAACAGGACAAAACACACATTTCATTAGTCAACTTTTGGCAACTCTTCCCTATTAACAAACCTAACCCACGATCCCCAGCAGCGTTGTGTGCTCTGAAAGAGAGGATCTGAATCTGCACGCTCTGAAGGTGGAGGTCACTGTGTTTGTTTAGCTCTACATTATCACCCGGCTCTGCTAATGAGATGAATGATCAGTCCTGGAGTGGCTGTCCTCTGATAACATGGCAGTGAGGGTTTTTTTTGGGGGGGGGGGTTAGGGGGGAAGGAGTGTGCTTGCAGACATCTGCCTTGGTGATCTCACTCATTAGAAGGGGACAGAAGATCAGTCTGTGACCAACCCTGCCGGCCCCTCCAGTGGGCCGTGAAAGGACGAGGACAAGGATAGCACAGACGTTGGCCACTGTGCACACAAGCCGAAGCCTTTTAACATTCTGAAGCCAAGCAGTGAGTGCTGCTTCACTGCCTAAAATGACAGCTTTCCTGGATTTGTAGTCTCATAACTCCGGGTAGGCAACAAATGCACATGAATATTCATACAATACATGGTCACTTAAACACACGCTTGTCATTATGATCCACACTGAAATGTGTATATATGGGGTTTTAATTCAGAAACTAATAGTAAAATGTACACTTAATTACAAAGAAATTATCTTGAAGTAGAAAGTTATATAGTGCTACTGTATATATATATCTTGCTCCAATGCATGTCTTGATTTTGCTGAGCTTGACGTGTTCCTGGGTCAACATATTTTGTTGACCCTGGATCAACTTTTTAATCCAGAATTTTAGTTTTAACCATATCTCTACACTTAAACCTAACCTTACCAATGAGTAAAGCCTAAAATCATATTTAATTCAATTCAATTCAATTCAAATTTATTTGTATAGCGCTTTTCATGATACATATCATTGCAAAGCAGCTTTACACCAATGTAATGTTTTACAGTATATGTAGTAGTAGTGATAGATGACTGACACTGCTGTACAAGCACCAAACACCTATAAGCCAACTTCCCAAAAACTATAAACTGGTTCTTCAAATCTGATTGGGCTAATCACAATGTTGCCAAAGCTGGTTCTGCTTACTCCAATAGTCAGTTTTATTTATAAGTCCAATATATAGTGCATATATAATTTTTTTCTGCACTAAAAATGTTCTTTTTTTTTTCAAAGATTGTTCAAGCAGGTCAAGTTTCTGCTTAACCATTAGGCATTTGAGGGTTCCTGAAGTTCAAAACTAGTCATTTTTTTCAGCTTGGTTTCAATAAATGATCTTTTTGGACACAAGAGGAAGTTTGGAATTCTAAAAACTCTTTTATCTGGAAAGATCAAAGGAAATGAGATTCCTCATGATGTGACCCCTTTAAAAATGTATGAATGTCACAGCATTAGATGCAAAACATCAAAACAAGAAAAAAGCAAAATATTTCACTGCTGTAGATAAAAAAATATTGTGACACTTTATGGTTGTAAAACGTTACACCAATAATATCCATAAATGTGTTGAACCCTACCTGTGAGAACTTACTTACAGGCTCAAAAAAGGATGTTGGCTAATAAAGAATTATTGCAAAAATTCTGATAAAATTAAGAAACCACTTCAAGAATAAACCTATAAAGCTATTGTGATTTCCACAAAATTTTAAACAGCACAACAGTTTTTAACATGAACCATAATAATTGTAATGTAATGGTTTTAAGCCCGAGACACACTGCACAAGTTATGGCTGTCCCAAACTATTGATTGGCATTGTGAAACAATCACGGGGATTTCTGTGATTGTAGCTCCTGTGTTGTACAGTACATTTTTTGACAGTGTCAGAAATTGTGTGTGTTGCTGCTACAATACACATTTACTTACCAGTCAATAAAAATGCTGTATGAAATGAAAGCAACATGGCTGTCTTTCACTGCCAAAGTGTGATTCATCATGCTCTTTTTGTTTGTCTTATGCTTCTATAGCAACATGCCTCATAGCGTGCAAGTCAGCAGTCATCATGCTTGTTGTACACAAGTTTATTACTGTAGATCCACGCTGCACAGTGTAATCTGCAATGATCTTACAGGATTGCTAAAATCGAGCGGTTTTAAAGGATGCCGCAACATCTAATTAAGATAAGTTTGCATTTTTTACTTTTGTTGAGTGTTGTGATAAAAAAAAAATAGCAGTTTGAAAATAAATCCAAAACAGATGAAGAACTGAGCTACAAAATAACATAACTCATTTTTCTGAATAGATTATTTAACAGGATTCTGTGGTCTTATGAGAAGGCCAGTTGAAAGTAAGCTTTTATTCATTTGTTGTTGATTGTAAAAGTTAAAAGAACTGTTGGAGGAAAAGCAAGCAACTCCCTTTATTCCTCAAGTAACGCAAACAAATGAACTCTTTTATGACACTTAAATCCTAAATGCGTTTTATACAATAATGGGACCAAAACTTGTTTTAATATACATTCTCTGGAGTACTTATGCATGAAACATTCATTTGAAAACCAAACAGAAGGGTCAGATATAAGCTCTTGTGATATTTCATACAGTTTGAGATTCACCCCGAGGCGAAACTCATGTGAAGGAAGCAGCTTTCCTTTTCCCCTCAATTTTTTCTCTCCCTTTCTTTCTTTTTTGGCTCTCTTATCATCTTTTCAAGCATGCCAAGTGAACTGTCGGACCGCAGATTTCTCTGTGATAGAGATCTCTTGGGAGACATGCAGAAAAAAAAAAATGTTGCAAAAATAAAGCAACAGAAGGATGGAGAATCCAGAGGGACGGAAGTAAGAAATGTGGACAAATGAACGTGTTACCCGACACGGCCTTGGCATCGCTCAGAGAGCCCTGCAGCCACACTACAGCAGTCATGAACATCCCTCCATGCCTCCAATTCCTTTTCCCTTTTTTCCCCGTTTCTTCCTTCTGTCTCTGTATCCTTCTTCTGGCTGTAAACTTTCCCTCAGCACTCGAAAAACAGCTTGTTATCTAAACTGCTCTTCTGTTAGAAAGAACACTCTGATTACATTTAAAATCTTAACAACACAAGTTTAGCTTTTTTCACTTAATGTTACAGACATTGTTTTAGGGCAGCGTGATATTAGCTGGGGCTTGCGTGGCTGCTCATTTTAATGTTTTCAATGTTTATCTCATGTAAATGAGTCAGTGCTGTACAGTGAGAATGTCTGTGTAAGTTACATGGAGCAGTGAGAAAGGAAAATGTGCGTATCTCCATTGCCAGATTCATGCTGCGTGCACTGTCATAAACCAGAGCTCAATAATAAGGATGTCCCAATGGCCCAGGGCCAGCATCAAAAAGTTTGTTACTTGTACATGTGTTTTTATGCCTTCCCTGAGGTTTTTGGGATTTGCTGATTTACATATATTCTCTAGGCATACAAACAAATAGATAGAAACCTACAGACAGATGCATAGATGGGTGGATGGATGGATAGAAACATGGATAGACAGATAAATAGATAGAGATGGACAGATGGATTCGTAGATACAGATCTGGCCATTAAAAATGTGTGTATTTTCACGCGGCATCCTGCAAATAGATAGATATGGACCCAACCTGAAGTGTAACTAAAGAAAACTCTCTCTCAGAGTACACCAGTGTTAAAAGTAAATCAGGCAGGTGATCTGCAGCTCTCTCTCTCACAACAAGAACTTCTACATCTTCACAAAAGCCAATAACATTCTTCATCCATCCTCCCTTTCGTGTTTCACATTCAATACCTTAAGTGTTTATTACCACGTTACTCTTCAGACACTCATTTTGAAGATGGATCTGATCAATGCGAGGCACAGCGCCAAACGAGCCCAGAGTGGACCAGGACTGAGATTTGGCTTCAACCTCTAAACTATCGATTGCTTCACTGTGCGGGCTGACAGCCACGACTCATCTGTTGTACCGGGCGAGCGAAGTTTGACGTTTTGTCAGTTATTACTTCTCCTCGCCCGTCTTGAGCGGTGAATCTATGATGTCATGAGAAAGCCAAGTACCCCCACACAAAAGTGTAATGAACATCAGCAGAACTCTTCATCATCTGCCTGGAGATTGATGGATTTTAAGCCGCCCTCCAGACACCCTTTTTAGGAGGTACTACTTTTAGAAGGTTGTAAACAGGAATTCATTTCAAGGAGAAGACTAGCAGACTGAGAAATATATATTTTACTAGTTTAAAAAACACACACAAAAAGATGTGCTTGTTTTCTTGGGTCTGTAAGTTTACACACTGCCGTGCCACAGGCAGAAATCAGTGTCTCCGTGGAGTCCTTTAAAATGGATTGTACTGATAACGAACAGGTTTTAAAGTTTCTCAGAAATTCTGGAAGTAAATGTAAAACTATGATTCACTTAAATTTGGCTGGTTTTTAGTCTGTTATCATGTGCTTAGTAACTGTTATATTAAGTGCTGTGGAGCTGTAGGCAGGGCAGATTGAAAACAACATCATCTTCTTTTATACCTTCATTTGCCTTCATTTCACCTCTCCAGATGGTCCATTAACTCCTGTGTAAATATAAATGTTTAGTCTAATGCAGCTATAAGCTTCTATAATCTCTGCTCAGTTTTTTTGACAAGAACTTTCTTTTGCAAAGAAACCGTGATTTCATTGGAGGTTTTCAACTTAAAAAAATCCTGTAAGCAATAATCTAAGAACTTGCTGATTTCAAACCACTGAATTAGTTCAATCTTCATCCCTTCAACCACATAATCTTCTGAGGGTGTCACAAAATAATATATTGTTTGAAATAAAACGGTGATCGCAATATATCTAAACAAACTTGTATTATTTTGAACTTGTATTATTATGAACTCGTATTATATCTACTGTATATATCTATTATTTTACTTTTATTAATTGATAATAATTGTTTAAATATTAAAACAGTAACAATAATTTGAGTTATCATTATTTTTGGCCAAATTGTGCAGCAAACAAGCTCAAACTTGAACTTTTTTTAAATCACAAATTAAATTGCAATTTTTATAAACATGCAACAGTTCTATAGTATAGTGTATATATATATATATATTTCACTACACTACAGTACAGTAAATACAGTTAAACTAGTATGAAAGGTGAATGTAACTATTTTTACTTTTAGGTTACACTTTATTTCAATAGTCCACTGAAGACATATACTAACTATAAGTAACTCTATAACTTTGTCAACTACTTCTCGTAGATTTGCAACTACATTAGGACTGTTAGGGTAGGTTTAGGGTTAGTAGAATAAATTGACATACTGTACACTTGCAAAGTTTCTGATAGTATGTAGTATGTTGTGGCCCCATCAAAATAAACTGTCAGTTTGATTTGCATATGAACATTTTTTTTTACATACGTTTTAAACTTCATTTGCATCACTGTATGACCCTACAACCACGTATGTAAAACTAACTTACTGACTAAGTTAGCAAAACAAACTTGTAGCCAATCAGCAGTAATGGGCGTGACTATTCATTACGTAGAGGAGACGGTGTTCAGTGAACAGCCGAGCAGAGTGACATAAAAAGCAAAAAAGTAAAATGTCTGCGGCACGATAAGGCAAGAAGTATGACCCGTGTAAATATTGTATCAGCTTTCCAGAACTGGAGAGAACTCAAGCACCTGCGTTTGGATGCAGAGGATGTTTTGGTTCTTCATGATAGGTGAGTTACACTGGACGTGATAAAGCAACTGTTGAAAATCATTTGAAATTCATGTAAGCATGTGATAAACAGAACGTGGCAACAGTTTTCTGTCAGAGATTTGTCTCCCATGGCTTTCAGAAATCGTATAGGCTGCCTTTAATGCAAAAAGAATGGAAAGAATGCTTGTATAGAAAGTTATTGTTAAACAAAGTTTTAGTAGCTTCATTCTATATGACATTTCGAGACATACCACCATCATTTCTGGCAACCCCATACAGGACATGTTTAAGGTCTCTTTTGTTGACTCAATAAAGCTAAAGAGAGCTGTACCCCGAGATAAAACAAGGGTCACATCATCCGACCAATTTCCACAATTCAATACCTAAAAGGTCAGTCAACTCAACATTTCCTTTGAACTTCATAACTTCACCTCAGAGCCCTATTCGGTCAGGATCACCTTTCTCACAGGAGCTCAGGTAGATTTGTGCTTCACGAATGTACTTTGTGATTTAAATCCCACATTTGAATCAAACACATCTGAGTTTTTTCAGTAAAAAATAAAAGCAAATGACTTACTGCTACTTTTGGCTTCCTCTGAGAAATTGATTTTCCCCTCTGTCACGCGCTATAAACTCATTTTCTCATTCAATCCTAATAGGAACGACTGGCTACCAACTTTCTAGGTAAAATGACACTTGGTTCACCACTAAATTGAATTATAGAATTTAAATTTAAAATGAATCTAAAAGTAAAGAAATGAATGCACTCACGCAGAGTGCAAATGAGAATTCAAACAATGTTAACACGTTAAAATGCTTCTTATGTCTACGCAGGGGCGTAGATTTAGGGTGGACGGAGGGGATGTGTCCCCACCAATATCCTCCGATCCCCACCAATAATTTAATCCACTTAAAAAAAAAATAAATAAAAAATCGTGCTGTCAACATTAACCTAGACACGCAGAAAGGGATAAATCACGTTCTCTCCTTGAGTCCTCCC
>JAUCMS010000105.1:2382891-2394489 GCA_032357445.1 Enteromius radiatus | reverse complement strand
TAGAAGCTGGACAAAAGGAGCTTTTTTTCAAAGAAAAGTGTAAGGCACTTCAAGTTCGCTAGTGAATCCATCAAAGTCCATCAAAGTAACGACAACAGTTAACGTTAATGCTAGTGGGGTTTTTTTTACCGCTTTGACGCATATTCATTATAGCAGGGCAGGCTATAGTCAGTGAATACGGACTTAAAACTAACAGCAGATTAAACAGCTAAATGTAAAAGTATAAATATGATCCCTGTCTGTGGAGTCATAGGTCCCCACCAATGTCCAGAGCAAATCTACGCCTTTGTGTCTACAAAAAAAACTCCAGTTTTAAAGCAACAAACTTTATCAAGCTATAACAGGCTTTTCCCAAAACAAACTTCCTCTCCCTTCATCATCAGTAGAGGAATTATATTTTCACTCTGTTTCTGTTAGTGCACCAAATCTTAACACAAGCCACACATAAGAAATTTAACAGCGTCTGTTTGTGTTTCAAGAGAAATAGATAGTGTGAGACAGAGAGAGAGAGTTTGTGCTCTCTGTTTCTCTAAATGTTTCATGTGTTATTCGATCTCCAGCAAAGCATATAGTCATGAGGGGGTGAGAAGGAATTACTGCAAATCCAACTCTGCGCTGCAAAAGAGCCGGAGCCCGCGGAGACTGAATTAACCTAATCAGACAGCCAGTGATCTACCCCTCCAAATTTTATGCTACATCAAACCATAAAATGCGCAATAGAACGGATCACAGAAAGCAAAGAATGCAACAAAAGCTTTTGCTTACATTCACAAACCCTGCAACCTGCCTAGATCGGCCTACATGCTGAGCTTTCCATGTTCACTTAATGCCACACAGCACAAATCATTTCAGCATGCAAATAATGTGCTTTAAAATGCCACATTTTACACTTACCCTGGAGTTCACTTATAATACAAGTAAAGAGCAACATTAGGAGAAGCATAAAAAACATTTTTGTCACAATTGGGTGCATTGATTCTTGTGATTTATATTTAAATTGTGCTCATGTTACATAAAAAGTATATTTTAAAACAGTTTACATGTTATTACATGAAAACTATTTTGAGGTCATGTAAAAATAACTTAACATACCTATTACTTTCCATCATAATTAATATAGTAACTTTTATTTGTTATTATTATGGTTAATGTGATAGTGTGACATTATACCATTTGAATGTTTAACATTAATATAACTTTTTAACTTTTGCATTTATTTGCGTTTATTTGATGAAAAACTGACTAATTTTTTAACCATGTAAAATAACTGTTTTCTTTTTTAATATTTGTAAAAATGTAATTTATTCCAGAAATGCAAAGCTGAATTTTCTACAGGCATTACTGATATACTATATCCTGATTTTCCGAATAGAATAAATACAAATAACATTTGAAATAGAAAATGTAAATGTTTGTAAAATAATACATTTTCTACTTTTGTAATATCAATCAATTAATGAATGAATGAGCTATTAGACAAATAAACAAACAAATATCACTGCACTACTCATAACTATTGATAAGACCATGGATCTAATGCCAATATCATTAACAATTTTTAAATGAACAATTTGTGAACTACAACCATCTTAGTTTTCAAACAACAGGGAGGGAATTTAACAATGTGACAAGTAATCACAGCCAGTTTGACTCATTATTTGATTGGACTGCAAGTGTATTTTTTGGTCCCAAATAACTGTATCACGGTACAATAAGGTAATGCAAAAACAAGAAATCATTTTAAGGTCATGGTCTACCAGCATCTGGCCACATCAGGATTCTTTTGCGCATCTGTCAAGGATGTGAGTTTCCATACCACTTCCTCATTCAACTCACGGCACTCTGCATTTAACAGTATAAAATTAGCATTTTTTTAATTACCTGCACAAGTTACTTAAGGAAATAGTTGTCACTAAAAAAAAGAATATCAAGAGAAGCATTCCTGCTGTTTACTTATGGTAGTGAATTCATGATGGCAGACAAAATGAATCCCAAATGAAGGTTTTAATCACCGATTTGTTGTGTTTCAAATTAACTAGTGCAACCTGGATCAATAAACTTTGCCACTTCGTTTAATTCATTAACGCAACGCATCTGGTATTTTAAGAAGCATTTTATACAAAGAGTATAGGGAATTCTGTTTTCCTTCATAATTCGGAGGATTTATTTTGGTTCTATTTCGGAGACCCTCATATTTCATTGCGATGAATCTGTGCACACATGGTATTTTGTGACATTTCATGTTAAACATCCCGGCTCGGGCGGCCATCTTGAGCTAGGCAGTGTGTCTCGTCTGCTTGTTTACCAGTATTTTTGAGAGGCACCGTGGGGCGACTCTGGGCTGCCTATAAACCATTAGCACTGAAAGGATGATGTATGGCATCGCCTTCAGAGAGCAACTTCTGTATGCATTTCAATCCTCCCCAGATAGTCCCCCCGTTTAATTGTGCATTAAAGACCATGCGTCGCACCATTTGTTACTCACGTTGTTTACCGTCCTATTTGAGTTCTAATTAATCCAAAAAACACAGAGCTCGACTTCATTAACTTGTGCAGCTCTGGCTCATCGGAGGTTAATTAGCAGCGGAGGACAGGATGCCGCGCTGCAGCCCAGGAAGAGTTTGTTGACCGTTGTCAGATAAAGAGAAATACCATTAGGCTTTTTATGATCTTGAGATAGCCGGATGAGATGAAATGGCATGTTGTTTTTCTTTGTTCTGGAAATTTCACAGCTGCGGCTGTTTTGGAGAAAGCCGTGGAAATAAAGGTGAGATCATATCTGCAATCAATAAAATGCAAGATTTATGTTAGTGTAATTCTAATTTATCTATGTATTGATGAAGAGATTATGCTAGAATAATGTGGCTTGTCAGCTTTGTCTTTCCAAATAAAGGTGAAGTTACGTCACAGTTAATGCAGTTCTAAAATAAACACTCTTTTTGAATAAAAAAAGCTTGATTCGGATTTAGTTCCTCTATGTTGCGACTCACAAACGTCTGGGTGTTTTGCCCCAAGCCCTGGAAGGACATCGGAGTAAATTTTGTGTAAAAGAAGCAGCTGCGCAAAAATAAATCTCCAAGAAAATTATTGAATTAACTCCGAAGTTAACAGCTGCATAATCTCTGCAATAGGCCTCCGAAGACCTTTCCGTTCGGAGAAACTCTCCTAACAATTAATTATCTCTTTCTCCATTTCAGGCAGCCTCCCTTTACAGCAGTCTGGAATCCTACTGCTTATTTTAAAGATTAATGTTTAAATTCATCAGCAGTCGTTTCCAGGGCACTTAAAATAAAGCACACTCACGCTGCATGAATGTATTTTATTATCTCTTCACGATAATTGTTAACACTGTGACAGACAGCCCCGAAGAAAGATTATACTGAAGATACAAGAATGAAGAAAAGGAATAGAAATCGCTGCATATGGAGAGGTTAAAGCTTGCACTATTTTAAAGCATCTTCAGATTGAATTACGACAGCCAAAATACATTTAAATGCTTATTGCCTGGTTATATTCAATAATATAATTATAATATAAATAATTAATTGTGCTGACATTAAATCCAAAGCACTGAGTGATGTTCGACTGTCCTCATAAGGGAGTCATTTGACTTATTTAATCAACTGATTCATTCAAAAATGTTGATTCACTCTTTATGAGCGAGTCAGTGATTGATTCACCTCACCAATTCATTCAAAAATGCTGAATCATTTGACTTTGTGTTGCTCAGAGACATAAACTTCGGAGCCGAAAATAATAAATGTTTGAACAAGTATTAATCTTATTAATGGTATAATACAATGGTGTTATTTGCTCCTAAGTATTATTTTAGACTTACTGACCTTCAGTGAAGCTTATTTCATGCAGTTATTTAAAAAATACACAGAATGGAATATTATAGTGTAATTAAATATGAATTATAGTTATAATAAATAGTTAAAATGAAGTGTCTATCATCAAAGCAGTGAGTTTAACAATAAAAGCCTCTCAGACGAACCCCCTGGCTGATCTTTGAGCCATCTAAACAAAATTTCATAATACTACTGCTGCTTTCTGAAGAATGATGCTTCTTTTCTGTGTGAAGGTATGAGACAGGGAGAACTTCAATGATTACTTCACCACCTTTTCCATTTCTCACACAATCTGACCCCTGAGATGAATTTCGTTTTCAGTGAGAGAAAGAAAGCCAAATGCCACCTGGGCTGTGACCCTCTCCCGATGCGTATAGGTCACGGCCGACATTCTTTGTTGACATGTCAGCAACTGAGCTTTGGAAATGGCAGCACAAACAAGGCAGATGATGACATGTCTTCTTCCCCAGGCTCTCTGCCCCGTTGTCTGGATTTTAGGATTCTGTCTGGTCAGTTTTACCAGCAGGTTAATAAAGGTCTCAAATACATGTAGATTCCCTTCACAATCTTAAGGAAATTTCTAAGTTGCTTCCAAAAGAAAAACTCACATTTAAATGAGAAAAGAAATATAGTTATTTTAGTATAATTTACATACAGCACTGCAGTATTTATTCATATTTTGAATTAGCTTGTATTTTATCTTTCGTTTAGCATTTTCACATCAAATTTAATCATCTGCACTTTTGAGATATAATTAGAATTTTTATTTCTTCATTTTACATCATTTTATATCTAAAAGTTATTCTTCGTATTATAACAACAGCATTTTTATTTTAAGTTTGATTTAAGTTCCCTATAATGACACTCATCTGAAAAGTAGGATTCTTGAAAGTGTTAAATTAGTTTTTTTTGTTTTAAATATTGAATATGCTTTAATTAAAGTTATAATATCAAAGCAGATACTGTATGACACCGTTCATCATTATTATGGTCATCTTTTCAAAGCAAGCATAATCATCCCCTCTGTAAAACCACCATCCCTCCTTACCATACCCATTGGATTATACATTTTGTGTATTACGTAAACAACAACAACAACAAAAATAAAAATAAATAAATAAAAATAAAAAGTCTTTGAGATTTTAAGCCTGAATTTAGTCTGAAACCCAGACATCAGCACCCTAGAAACAAGACGGCTGTCTCGTGGTCTTCATCCCATCTGTAATATAGAGCACAAAATACGATGTGCTAAAACATTTTAAAAGCAGCAAATACCCAGCAGTGCTGTTCGGCAGAGTGGATGAGTATGTGTCAGTCTGTCTTTCTCTGCCTGTCACACTAAGTGGCACTGACAGTTGTCCTGAGCTGCTCACGGCTCCATCTCTCTTCAAACCTCTCCTGTTTATCACTCTGCTCGAATGCATATTAATGGAGTGTGCCCTATACCTGGCACCTCTAATGCATAAAAATGCGCTTCATAATTTACAGTCAGTGGAGCAGCCACGTCGAAAAGTCAAAGCAACCGCAGGGGTTCTCTCTTAACACCCCTCCCCTGCTCAGTGTGCCACTTTATGGACTGCTCTGCAAATTGGCGAGGAAGCGAAGAATGATTCTGGGTGAAGATGAGAAAAACGCAACTTTGGCCTGATCTGCGTCAGCATAATATGTGTGTCACAGGAATCTTTTAGGAGTTGGAAGGGTGAGAAGAGAGAGACTGCTGTGATATGGTTTGTGGGGAACGTTCGCTTTGATTCCTAGATATTGTCAAATCAGGAATGTGCCGACACAGTCACGGAAGCCTCCCTTTTCAGCAAATATGAGAGACGAGGCGGGAATGAGTGTCTGTAAAACAGCATCAGCTCAGTGCATCTTTTGAGGAAACCATGCGTTAGCGTCAGCCGGCGCTCTGTCAGTGTTTATCCATCATATACTCACATACGCACGTGTCTATGCACTTGATTAATGAGTCTATGGCCCTGAACTTTCCATAAACCTAAATCTTGACATTTTCAGACAAGAGTTAAAGGTCAGTCTATATAAAGAGACTCTGGACTCTGCATGTCACTTTAATGTTGTATCTGCACAAATGTTGTGCTTGACTGATGAAAACGTGTTAGTATTCTAGGCAGAATAAAACTTCACCCTTTTCTTCCTCTAGTGGAAAATATTGCACCAGTATTATGGCGAGACTTCTCAGTAATATAGTTTATAGGGTTTCTTCTCCATCAGAGTAAAAGGCTGGGGAAGAAAGACATCAATCTCCCAGCTTCTGTCCTGCACAACCAAATCTTTTTTTTCTGCTTTCTTTTTTAGAGAATTTTGTATACATTTATCTATTAAGCAGATGCTTTTAATTAAAGCAAAGAAATAATTTGTGTATTTGTGCAAATCAATCAATCAATCAATCAATCAATCAAGATTGTAGAGTAGACTGTTAGGTTGAGAGTTAGTAGAATACGTTGACATACTGTATACTTGCAAAACTTCTCATACCCTGCTGTAAAAACAGATGCTGGTTTAAGCTGGATTATGCTGGTCCTTTGCTGGTTTATGCTGTCCACGTGCTGGCAAAGGACCAGCATATAACAAAATACCAGCATAAACCAGCAAAATTACCAGTTAAACCAGCATCCCAGCATCAAAACATACCTAACAAGCACATGCTGTTTTTTCAGCAGTGTATGGGGCCTGTAAAAACGTGTAAACAGACAGTCTACTAATACTGTTAGTTCACATTTAGTTTCAAAGTTACTTAAGGTCAGTAGAATGTCTAAAGTGGACCATCGCAATAAAGTGTAGAAATAAAGTACATACATATACCTGTTGGCTTATATAGTCTAAAACAGTTGTTCCGAACTCCAGTCCTCGGGACCCACTGCTCTGCACATATTGTGCATCTCCCTTAGTTAACACAGCTAATTCAGAACATCTCGTTAGGGGAGAGATCCATGAACTGAGTGTGCCGGATAAAAGACATATATATATATATATAAAACACAGAGAAACAGAAAGCTTCACACAATCACACATACACACTAAAGATAGCTGAGGCGAGTGAGTCAGAGAGAACATCCTAAGGTGGCAAAATGTGAAAGCTATCTCGGCCCCATTAGGTCAGAACAGGAGTTAGCACTGTATGTATCAGCTGGGACACACAGAAATACAAAGAGAGTTTGAGCATACAAACAATAAATTAGCTAGATTTGCATAATAAAATAATATTAACAATAGATTAATATATACTGTATGTTTTACTCAGGTTAGTTTATGTTTTGTAACTTCTTCCTTCTTTTTCAACTTGGTTAAATGATCTTCCTGGTCTGAAATGGACAAAATGGTGAAGAGGTACCTGCTCTGAAGCTCCAATGGAGCATTTATAAACAAAAATTATATATATATATAGGCCTATATAAAAATGGTGCAAAATGTGGTCTCATTTGACCAATACAGTAAAACTGATATCTGGGGAGAAATTCCAGATGTGGTCCACTCCTGGCTTTTCCCAGAGCTTTAAAACATACTCTACGCAAACACAGATGTTCCTTCCAACACCTGATTAGGATCGTGAAGGATGAGGTTATGAACACATACATATGCATCATACCACCACCACACGTCCGGCTTTAGGTCTTTGGTTGAAGCTGGAAGCAGCATCTCCTGGAGAACCCACTAATTGACAGTTGAAAAGAAGCTTTGGAGTGTGAGCTGGCCATTGATTGATTGGGCAAGATGAGGAGTTGCCTGCCGCTCTCCATTGTGTGACTGCTCAATCAGTGGCTACACCATGACGGGTGCCATCAATATGCATGAAGGTAGACTGTCACAGCTGCTCTACACTCCCATGTGGTGTGACACTCCCTGCCTCTCATTGTCTCTGCGCTTTATTGTTCACTTTTCTTTTTCTCCTCACTCTCTCATTGTAAATTTCTCTCTCTTTGCCACCCTTTTTCCTCCCGTATCTCTGCAATGTCTGAGCCAGGGGCGGTACTTTGCTGCAAAAACTGTAATTTCAGATTTTAGCGAGCTCTAATAAGCAAAATACCGCCCTGGAGGTATGTTTTGAACCACAGTTGAAAAGAGTTGTTTTAATTTACCTTAATTTAATCCTCATTACACTCGTGATTCTTTGTAAGACTTTGTCTTTTAAACACAAAAGCTGAAAACAATAAGTCTGGCAGATCACTCAATCTTATTTAGTACTGTGTAAAACGCTGTCTTTTATATTTAATTTTCATTCTTTTGCTACTATCATTAAACAGTAGTAGAAAGATATATATATATATATATATATATATTTAACAATTATGTTGAGAGAAATCAGGAGTAAGTGCAGAGGTGTTCTGTGAGAGTATGATCTTATGTAGTCTAAAAATAAACATGGATTTACACGTCAGCTCTCACCAACACAAAAACAGATTCAGTATTCCTCAAAATGAATAAAAACAGTTAAATGCAAACTCAGAGTATTATACAAACCCGCAAATAATTAAATGTTAAATAAGTTAGCATTCCTGAATTTAATTCAATTTTATTGTCCAATGTCTTTGTTACTGACCTTCGATGATCCAATTCAATCATACTAAGCAAAGCATACATGTGATGTGTTTTGTTGTTGTTTTTGCTGAATAGTGTTGAGCTTTTTATTTTTTATATCAAAAAACAAACAAGCAAGCTCAGCCCAGAATTAAAAATTAGCATTACTTGCCATAAAAAGTAATGCAATTTGTTACTATTTTATGGAGTAACACAATATTGTAATGCATTACTTTTAAAAGTAACTTTCCCCAACACTAGTCATACGTTCAAAAAAATGCCTTCTCCAGAGAGTATGTGATTTCAAATACAGCTGATATTTAGCCGAAGACATTGATTTAATAATCAGTTACCTAATCAGATTTATTTCTATGATAAAAACTCAAATAAAATCCCATGTTGTGTGCACAAAATAGACATTGACACAGTCAGAACTGTTTCAGGCAAAACCAAAAATTAATTTCCAGCAGAATATTTTCTTTTGCCAAAATTTCAGTGCACCACAAGTCAGAAAGTAAAATTTGCCAATCAGCTCCTGTAGCGTCATGGCAAGACATGGAATCAATATTCAGACACAACAACACCAAGACCAATATCAGAAAAATAAAGATATTTGGAAAATGTCTCAATGGTTTTGCCCATATAATGGATTTGGATTTTGTTTTGGAACCCATTTTCCTTCGTTTTATGGAAACAAACAGCTTACCACAGAAGAAAGTAACTTATACCGGTTTGAAATGACGTGAGGGTGCCTCACTTTAAGTGAACAGGAAGATCCAGACCAATGCCTGTTTATGTCATCTCAAGTCCAAGACCACATGATTGAGACTCCAACTCTGAAATAAGCTTCTTAAGCTCACGTCTCTATGCCATTTCATGCTCCCTATTTCTTTCATGTCAGCTGTTGATTACAGCGGCATGTGGCCTCGCCAAATTTATGTTCTATTTGACTATCATACATTATGAATCAAGCCCGGAGACTCAGTGCTGTAGTGCACTCCAATGTCTTCTCAAATCCCGCCAGCTCTGGACCGGAACCCGACAGCAGCTGACCTTTTCCTTTGATGAGCCGTTATGACAAGACGGCCCTCCTTGCCTGAGTCCTCCGGCATGTCCCAGCAAATGCCACGTTGTTAATTGATTATGCGATTCCCTCTCACATAAGCGTGATGGTTTTGATAGCTTAATGCGATAAAAAGATTTCCTGGAAACGCCCGCAGATACAGGATTATCATTGATACATATTAGATTCAGCTAATCTGACACATTTGGTAGCGCTCTTTGCTTTGGCGCTGCCTTTTTATGCAGTCAAATTATTTAAAATTCATTTGTTGACAGGAACTTCCTGTGGTGCATTTGCAAACTCAGGATTCAATCTTAATTACTTCCTGATAGTGTTGTTGGGCCAAAACGTCTCATGCTGCAGGAAGAGGGACCAAGACTAGTCCTGTTTACACAGAGCTTGTTAGACTCCATCTCTCCTGGGCCTGAAACATCTGGCCCGGCTCTAGAGCCAAGTACTGCATGCACAATCCATCCCCAGCAGGAGGGGCAAATCGCCAGACCCCCCCTCTAGCCCCACTCCCACCCCAGGGATTTGATTCTGGGCTTTAAACAGATGTCCATTTGCAACTGGCTGGTTTAACTGAGGAGCATTACCTGTCATTGCCTTTCATAAGACCCTGAAACACATTCTACCCCTTCTATGACTGATGCAGATTTTTGATTTTATGTGTCATTTTTATCAGAAATCCGAGTGATGAAACATTCTCAACATTACCACAGGTGGCGCTATCTATCTATCTATCTATCTATCTATCTATCATCGAATCATATACAAACCACAACTTTTAGTTTTAAAAGGGCTGTTTAAACTTTAAATCAAGGCTCTGTAATTTTTATATTAGTTTCGTGAAAGTTTGTCTTACAAAATGTATAGCATTTCTAGTTACAATTACACTTTGAAACTATAGTACTTGTGAGTCATTCAATCAATCAAGTTAGATTTTTTAATTAGTGAGTTTTTTTCTTTATATTCCAGTAATATAAAACAAAAACCACCTGTGCAAATGTAGAACCCACCCAAACCCATCCCACCCCTGGTAGACTGCACACCTCAAACGCGTTATAGCCAAGCGTTTGCCTCTGTTGGCTTATTTGCGTAGAATATGTTTGGTAAGTTCTTATAATATGCATGGTAACATAATAAGATGATAATGTATTGCATTCATAACAGATTGCTCTTGTTTTGTGCTATTGTAGGAGTTGTGTCCTTGTCTCAAGGGCACATCCACCTCGCAGTAGCCTGTTTCTCCCTGAGCTTTATAGCATGTAATTTGCTGTGCTTTTTGATATGGGTCTTTTTGATAGGCTTTTCAGCAGAAAACGGCCTGTTGTCCACCCAGCCCGAGGTGTCCTGAGGTAGCAGTTAGCTCTCTCTTTTTGTCCTCTCTCTCCCTTTCTCTGTGTCTCGTCCCGTCTCCTGAGGGCTCTGACAGTGATCAAGTGTGGCTTTGCTAGACAGCGCTGATGATCAAAGGTGTCCAAGGTGACAATTCATCATGCTATCACCAAGCACACGGATGACAAGTTGTTTTTCTGCGGGATCCATTCCTATAATTTTCAAACTGCAAAAACTTGTTACAGCACCAGCTATGACCAAGGGGGCGGCAGGTGCGCTCTCTCTCACTCTTTCTCTCTCTCTCTAACTCTCTCTCTAAATATTCCCTGACTCTTGAAACTGACAGGCAGATGGACACACACTTCCAGAAATGCTCAAATATTCAGCCGTAAATGCACGAGCTGAGTAAATGAAAAAGGTCTTTGAGCTGCAACATGCAATTTCAAGGTGTTAAGGCTAAACTAGTTGTTTATGTCCATTTTGCAATTGGGTGGGCAGTATGAACAAAATCTCATATAATGGTGTAGTAAGCCTCATAAGTCACAATGTAATTACTTGTTAACAAGAATTATCACAATACTATATACTTGACGTTTCAGTGGGTCTTATTTTGTGACTTAAAAAAAAAGATACTTTTTTATGATGTTATTTGTGTGTTAATTATATATTTCTTTACATTTATACTGTCACACCATAGAAGAACAGTCAAATCTTTATATACTGTATACAGCCGCGGAAAAAATAAGAGACCACTGCAGAAAAATCTGTTTCTTTTGGGTTTTATTCTTAAAACTGTTCATCTCCCCAATACAC
>JAUCMS010000105.1:2371102-2382791 GCA_032357445.1 Enteromius radiatus | reverse complement strand
TCTTTTCACTGTTTTTGGCATGTTTAGTGTTTATTTTTACATTTCTAATTACTTTTGAAAGACTTCTAGCATTTTTTTACCATCTGACTGGTCACATGCAAGAGGTAGTGTTGATTACAGCAGTGCTTTTTATACTTTTCCTGTTACATACAATTGGATTCAGGTGCTCCTCAATAAACAGAATGAAGTATGTTTGTGTAGAAATTTAACAAAGACTGGATGAAATGCTTGTCATACTCAGAGAGATACTGATTTAGAAGTAAATTGCTAAAATTAAAGTGGTCTCTTATTTTTTTCCGCGGTTGTATATATATATATATATATACGTGTGTGTTTGTGTGTGTGTGTTTATGTATTTATATAAGTTTGTTATATTTAAAGTTTAATTTATACAGTGAATTATAATACTTGATTTACGAAGATTTTATTAATATTATTATTATTAATTTGTATTCTGTGAAAACACTAAAACTCTGGCCATTAAAATTTATTTGGAATGATTCTCAATGTGTTTCAGAATAAGGATGAATTTTGCAAATAAATAAATAAGTAATTAAAGTCATATCTACCGTATCTGTAATATATAAAGCATAGAAAAACAATCAATATGACCACTCATTTTTCAGGCCACTTATGCTTTTTGCATCTCAACTGGTGCTATTATTATTGTTATTTAATTGGAAATGCCTCACACTTGTTGTTTATAGCATGCACGGTTCATTTCCTGAATAGCCCATCATTCAGTCTGAAGAGAGCACACGCTAATCTAGGATGCTTTATGGATTGTTTACAGCTCTCTCCTAAATATAGGTCAGACTTCACCCTTTCCCTTACTTTTCCCTTACTCTCTATCATCACTTCACGTCTTTCATTGCCATGGATCCATACTGTCCACAGTGGTGAAGTGGTCTGACAGGTTGTAATGTGTTAAGGGAGCTTGTGCCAGAGCGTGCGTGTGTGCTCAAGGTCGTATTGCACCAGTATATAGGGCACTGCACAGTGGGGACGGATGTGTACGACGGCAGACCCCAGCCCTTCCTGGGAAGTAAAACGGTACACCTGCTATCAACGTGATGAATTGTGTCTTAGAGCAGTGGGGCTTGACCAATCACAGGCTTCCAAACTACTTTAACCGTGTAATAGGTGTGAACATGAGCATGTAGATTTGGGTTATGCTTTCAAAGTCACTGGGAAAAAAAAGTGTAAACACATGGCCACTTTTTTTCCTATAAACAGAAGTTCTGTATCTCGCAAAGTTAGCTAGTTTAGACCTAACAGCACCGGAGTCCAAATTAAAATGACATAATTGCCAGAGGAGTAAGTAATATGAATAATAGATGCCGTGTCTGGCTGTAATTAGTGGTCAACAGCCTCACCCGCGGCAACAAGGCCTGTTACCATGCCAGAGGCTACAGCAATTACCATGCATTTATCTCTATGGTTGTGACATTCTGTGCTTATTGTTGAAGTCTCATAAAGGAGCAGGAAAAGAGAGACAGCATAACAAAGAGAGGACAAAGCAAGAAAGTACAAGAAGTAAGAAAGATGTATAATAAAACTGAATGGTAAAGAGTTTTATAAAAAAGGCTGTATAGACAGCATAAGTGCAAGCAGTAGTATTTAATATTGCAGAATTCAAAAATACTTACAAATCAGTCTAATTGGGCAAGATTCTTGGTAACACTTTTGAATAGGTAACACTTGTTAACTATTAACTACGATTTATCCTCATTAAATTCTTAGAATAAGGTCATGCAGAATAAGGCATTATTTGTTTTTAATTAAATGGCTAATATTCCATGCTAATAAGTAACTAATAGGTATAACCATAAAATAAAGTGTTACCGACTTTATAAGTAGTGAAATCCACCAATATAAATAGGCTAAAATTTTGGTAACATTATATTTTGATAGTCCTGCAGAATAAGGCCTTAATATGTGCTCTAAGAGTGCTAAAAAGCAGTCAGTTTGTTAGAAATATGCATGCTAATTAACTTATTAATAGCAAAAATGGGTTCCTAAACTAAAGGGTTACGGTAACTTTGCAAGTCTTTAGAGTATTATTCAACTGTATGCTTCTTAATGGTCACCCAACAGACATTCTACTGACTATAAGTAACTATGCAAGTTTATGTCAGGTTATTGTACTAACCCTAGTTGCAAAGTCAATGTTCAACCAGACAGGGAGCATCAAAATGAAGTGCAACCAAACTTTTGTAAAATATACAGTGAATGCTGCATCTCAACAACCAATTTTTTAACACGAGAATGAAAGTTTTTCCTCGGTCTTTGTTTCTTTTTGGGGTTTTTTTTCTTGATGGGTCTCACATCAACAGCTTCATAGCTAGACAAGCTTGGGAGATCCTGACATGATATCAAACCATAGTTAGAAAACCCCAGATGCAGAACCCTTGGGAAATCTCTCACCAATACAGCGCGTTCTTGCTTTGCCGCATGACAGACGGCTGCATCCGCCGCTGAACCCAAAAAAACACTGTGATATATTTGGTATCGAAAATGGATACAAACTGGCACCATCCCCACACTTTGCCCTTCTTCGACGACACCCCTCCTCCACAGGTTTCCATGGCCCTCTGGGAAACATCATTGTGAAATGGGAAGTCTGCCATTTCTTTCTCGTTTTTTTTTTTTTTTCTCGTGTGTGTCGCCATGAGCAATGTTAACGCGATGACAGGATGAGAGATGGCAACGACGCTGACAGGTGCGAGAGAGAGCACAGGTGCCATTCTACGATACTGTAGCAGGATTTATGCCCGCTCTCGCACAGCGAGACGTCCAGCCCGAGCAGCTGCCGCAACCCTGCGCCGGGGAAAGCTAAGAGCTTTTAATTAGCCAGCCCCATTGCCATTAATTACCTCCAGGAGCCATTTGCCACGTCGAATCCTTGTGCAGATCTTTGAGACAGCGCTTCCTGTTGCCTTCGAGTACCCCACCTCACATCAATCCGCTGCTTTATGACTCTGGGATTTACAGCTGCAGTCGTTCTTTCACAGTAGGAGAGACACACGAAATTAGAAAGCAAAAGAAAATGAGGGAGAGAAAGACAAGGGATGGTGAGATTTAATGACGTGACATACCCGCCCTCCCCGAATGCCATCCTCCGAACTCTCCCGCGCACGAACCCGACGGCCTCGTCGCTCTCGTCTCTTCATTGCGGAAAGGCTTTATGCGAGAGATTAGTTTTTCAAACGACTTGCGGTGCAGTCGGTCCCAAGCTTTTCTCGAGGAAACAGGGTAGGATTCATTGCCCCGGCTAATTTAATTTCTCCCCATTGTACAAGCTGGATGATGAGGTCATCAGTCAGCTCCGAAACCTCCGACAGTCACCGCCGCTGCCAACAACATGATAAAGACAAGTAATAACGCTTAAGTTCCTCAGATTTATCCCTCAGAGAGCGAATATTATAATCAGCGAGCATAACTCACAACTGAAATATTTATATCTGCTTCCTTGCACTTCTGAGAGTGTGGAGATACTTCTGAACCACTGAATCCATTTCTCATTTGCTGAGCAAAAGCACTTTTTCAAACCCCGCGCGTCAGGTACTATGCAAGTAATATGGAGCAATTATCATTCATGTGCGCTGAGCATCTAACTACCGTTATAAATCAGTGATATTTATTTTTCATCCCGCATCAGGCCATTGACTTTGAGGGGACTGGAAAAAACACAGGCTTCAGGGGCGAAGTGTTCGACAACTTTAACAGCAAGGTGACATGGTGAGAGAACAAATTGGCAATGGTTCATTTTTAAAACAGACTTTTGTCAGCACATAAAGGGGATCCTGCGAGGTATTAGTTTCCTCGCCTGGTATGAGACCAAGCATGCGAGCTGACGATAGAAAGAGAGAAGGTCGGTGACCTTTTATGGATTCATGGCTGACCCTGGAGAGCAAGTCAGTGTTGGATGTACTGTAAGCACCCCAACTCCAGCCAAAGGACAAAGAAATCTGGGATAGAGATGACTCATCATCTCCAGTGAGTGAACAGATACAGAAAATGAGAGAAGGTGTAGAGGGAGCTGTATCACATGAATTGCCTGATGCAAACTGAGGACATGGTGGTTGGACAGTATAGTAACGACTAGATTTTTTTTTTGGAAAAGTGTCCATGCAAAGCTATAGCCACTATGTTGTTGCTAACGCATTCTGGTTTTAGAGCATTTCAGTACAATAAAATAATCTTCCACTACCATTCACATGTTTTCATAATTTGGAAGGGAGTTTAAAATAAAATAGTATTGTGAATTTAAAACAAGTGTTTCCTTTTTAAATCTATTTTAAAATGTAATTTATTCCTGTGATGCAAAGCTGAATTTCAGCAGCCATTACTCCAGCCTTAGGTGTCACAGCATGATCCTTCAGAAATCTTTCTAATATGCTGATTTGCTGCTCAAGAAAAATGTATCATCAATGATTAAAACAGTTTTGTTGCTTAATATTACTGTGGAAATGTTAATACTTATACTAGGTTGTTTTAAGTGGTTTCTTAATGGCCCAACAACTCTAATATTGTGTCGAGAAATGGCTTGTCGCTGGAAACTTGTCTCTTCACAATTATGGGACACAATATGATCAGCAGTTACATAATGTTCATCTTAAAAATAACTAATAAATGTATTCATTTGTCACAGAAATACAGGCACAACCCAAACTAACTGTTTCGGTAATGGAGAGGGCCTCTGCCACTACCTCTTCAGGACGTCAGTGGCATGTTTCCCCAGAGTATTAACTTGCCCTGATCATTGGCAACTACCCATCTACCCTGCCACAAACTCAGTCCCAGGTACATGGGCTCATTCCAAATTATTAGGCAAATTAGACCAGTATCATTTGAACTCAACTCACCTAATCAATACCCTATTTTCCATGTTTCACTGTTACAACCCGCCGAGGGTGCTGACGTTCCTGAGGAGGGAGGAGAGGAGGCACCTGAGGACCCCTGCCTTTTTTGGCAGAAGGCGAGGAGATATACCAGGTTCGAGAGCTTTTCAATTCCAGATGCCGGGTGCACACTCTTCAATACCTGGTCAATTGGGAGGGATACGGCCCGGAGGAAAGGTCCTGGGTTAATGCAGACGACATTCTGGATCTCAGTTAGATGGAGGAGTTCCACCGCGACCATTCGGAAAGATGACCCCCAGACCCCACATTAGACCCTGGCGTTGACCCCATCCTTGCTTCTGGAGCCACTCGCAGAGAGGGGGCTCTGTAACAGAGAGCATCTCTGCCACTCCCTCTTCAGGACGTCAGCGGGATATTTCCCCAGAGTATTGTACTTGTTTCACTACATTTCCCATAAGCCCCGTACCAGGCCCTGATCATTGGCAACACCTCTGACTCATTATCTGGGCTTTATAAGCTGCAGCCTTGGAACAGCTAGTCACAAAGTCTTGTTTTGCCTAGGTGAACATTTCACCTGATTATTGGATTGATTTCTGATCTGGCTCTGCCTGCCGCCTACCTTTTGACCTATGCCCATTATCTGACCATTGCCTTTAGACTGCCGCCTGCCAAGACCTTTTGCAAGTATCTATTTATGATTGTATGCTGCCTGACTCGATCTCTGCTCTGTTTTTGACTATGATACTGCCTCTCCCCATTATATGCTGGTGTTTTTCTGTGCTTTGTACAATAAAGCTGCAAATGGATCACAGCCTCATTGACAATTCATGACAGTTTCTTTCAGTTCTGGTCATGCTTTGCGAATGTCCTAAAATGAGCTGGGGAGCTTTACCACATGAGCATTTTCTGTCTGCTAGAAACACCCGACAAAGTTTTCTTTCTTAGCAACCTCAGCGAAAAAGAAGCGTGTTTATTGCAGTGCTCTCTGTATGGCTTGTATCTTAATGAGCTACATTTCTCTGGGAGATAACTTTGATGTAGCACTGCCATTTTCAAATGAGTTGTAATGAGTAACCCAGCTGGCTTCCAATTGCCACGCAAACATGCCACCACAACATTAATACATTTCTACATCTAAAGGAGTGGGCATAAATCACAGATAGGGGGTTTATTCGAGGGGCGATTAGCATTGGCTAATGTCAAAATACTAACCATTCTTATCTCCTGGATGTGAATGTGCGAACGTGACCCTGCTCCCACAGAAATGCAGTTGTCTCCTTAACAGCTGCTTGCTAATTCTTCACCTGCGGCCTGAGTAATTGATTCCCCATCCCTCTGCTGTCGGAGATCACAGAGTCACTTCTGTGCTTGTGGTTTGACTGTTGCTATCCGTGACAAGAACTTGGTTTATTGACCAAAAAAAGAGAAAAGAATCACCAGATTTTTTCGTCAACGCATGACTTGGCCTGAGTAATTAGAGTGTCAAGAGTCGAAATGTCAGGGAGAAAGATAGAAATTCAATTTACCTCCTGCTCTGTTTCTCTGGTGTGGAACTATCGTGGCTTCCCATGAGCAGCTCTGCTGAATTGCTGCTGTTTTATCGGTGCCGTCAGTGGGTGCTTCCTTTTAGCCAATAATAGATGTCTGCAACCACTGTCAGCTGTGCATTAATGTTAAAGCTTGTTACGAGCCTTTAACAACAACACGGATCGTGTTTGGTGTATCAAAAGATTAAATCAAAAGCCATCTGAACGCACAAGTGGTACAATGCGCAACATTGCTTCCTTTGAACTAGTGCAGCTCAGGAATCTCCTAAAATAGCTTTACTCTGTTTAAAGTTTTAATTGAAATTATGATTTGCTGCTGGGTGCGCTCACCTGCCTTTAGCCTACAGAATTTAATCATCATAGCTATTATTCACTGATTGTTCTTCTCTTAGCAGACGCTTTGTTATTCAAAGCAACTTGCTGTACTTTTGGATTACAATTTACTGTGTGTCTTTTTCAGCCTGAGGGTTTCAAGTCAAGATCAAAACTGACCCTATTTACTTTTTTAAGGCCTGTTCACACCAAGGGCGGTAACTGAATCCGTAGTTTTAATAATTGTTCTAATTTTATGAGAATAGTGTGCACCACAACGAAAACAAAGGTAAAATATTGCTTGAAATTTTTAGCACATCCCCCCCCCCAGCTGCTGAACAACTGCAATCAGAATCCAAAAGAAAGATTTTAAAGTGGATTTTTTTCCACAAATGTGATTTTTTTTTTTTTAGTGAATAATGAGATACATTTATGTCTCACAAAATGCATTTAAGTGGCTTCACAAATGCATTTGGATCCCTTTTACACACTTACATCTGTCATTTTTGGAGTTTGAAAGCCCTAGGGACTGTCTTCAAAAATGCACCTTTTGTGTTATAATCATAGACATCCGACTTCTGATTTCCTATATTCTCTGATGACTCAGATGCGTCAGCTCCCTCCACCTCCACCCAGTCAGACGCGGCCGAGCAGCACACATACACACACCCCCTCCCCGCCCTCCACCCATCTGCCTTTCACAAATCAAACCCAGAGAGGTGTCTTCAATAAATTCTGTGCGGGGAACACCTGCTGATTTCCAAAATTGGAAAATTATAAGGAAAATGAATGAGCAGCAGTGGGCTGCGAGATGTCGTTGTTTCTAATGGTACCTATTAAATAACAGAGCGCATAAGCTCTTGGCGGTTTTTTTATGCGCGCATCAGGACAGCACCGCTGCCGGTCTGTTTTTTGGACCGTAGCGATTCTGTGCAGAGGAATCGGCTATGCTACAGTTGTTCCACCATAATAGAAGTCAGTACGCCTGACGAATATGCGGCCTTGGCTCACCTAAACTTGCAATCATATCAAGGGGAGGAGAAAAGATATATTCTCTGTTGTTGCCTTGACCGGGTGCCTTGTTTTCATTATGGACGACGCAGGCAGGGCTTAGGGGAATTAGCAGGTATGCCGCAATGGAGTGTATTTGTTCTTTTCTTGTTTAAAGTAGGCTGTAGTATTGTTTTCCTTCCCTCTTGGGTTTTAACGAGTTTTATCTGCACACTGGTCGTGAGCCGCAGAGAAAGATTGGGCCCGGGAATCGCACTTTGTCAGAACACGGCCCACAGGCATTGCTCAGCCGTGTTAATACGGCTGTCGGAGAAGTTTGTAGAAAAGTCGTTACTTATTAATTGATTCATCAGAAGGAAAAGGCTCGTGGCAGATGAGGAGACTGTAGAGGAGGATAAATTTCCCCTGAGTGGTGGATAAAGAGCGGTGAGTGAGTGTGCGCACACATCGGACGAAGGCTGTCGTACAGATAATGCTATTGTCGATTCCGAGCATGGATGGCATTCTCAACTCCATCTAAATGAGTCGTGAAGGTAAAGGTCTGTCTGCAATACTGAGACCTGCTCTGTTCTGTGGGCGAAAACGGCAGCTGAGACGATCTGCGGTGGTTAGAATTAAGTTTCATTCAAAACGTTTAAAAAGCTTTATAAAAAAATTGAATTGCACTGTTCTCAGCAGGAATGGGAATGGATGAGATAAGCGAAGAAGCTTTTACTACAAGCATCCAGATTTTATTACCTTATTTAAGTGGCCTATAAAATTAATGGCTTCGGTCTTTAAAAGGTGCCGTTTATGAATACATTACAAATCTATGCCATATATGGTTAAGTATACATGTTCACATGTACAGTACACTGTACACAAATAACATAATAAATATACATCTATAGATTTATATACTGTAAAAAAAATTTTATTCAAGATGTTAAACCTAGGAAACTGCAAGCTCTTCCTTTCTCAGCAAGGAATTATTTATTGCAACTCTGGTAAGCATAAAGATGACTTCCAAATAACAAAACAAACAACAACCTCAAGAAAATTAAATAGTACTATATATATATATAAAGTTGCATAATTTAAATATTTCACATTTATATATATATATATATATATATATATATATATATAAAACTTCTTAGGTTGCCATTTACAAATTATGTAACATGTAATTCACACATGCTTTTACAAAAATATGAACAATAACAGCATCCTGTTCCTTGCCACTCTTTTTGAGACTCATTCTCAGAAAGGTTGTGTTCATTGAGAAAGCTCACCTAATCAATAAAATGCCCTTTCACAGTCCATCTGCAGTATTTGAAGGCAGAAAAACAGCCACTTGCTTTACTAAGAAGGTACTTATAAGAGCATGAAAGTGAAGGAGTATGACTTGTTTAGTAGAACTGTTTAAAAAGAGTCACTCACAACCAAAACAGCAAGGACATGTCTGGGACAAATATGATGTGTTAACAAAACTGAAAACTACAGTATTGTAAGAAATAAAATAAAATATATTTCTATGTGTGAAATAAACTTAAGTAAAATAAAAAGATGAAAAGTTAATTTGCAAAAACCAATAACTCTCAGAAATCGTGTTTTTTCATTGTGCATTCCAATTAATCTCAATCAAAATTCAGTTGGGTTGTTTGAACTGGGTTAAAGAAAAATAGCTGCTAAAACAAATATACAATAAACAATAAATTGCTAATAAAATTTTCATATATTACTTTAAATTAAAATTAAAGTGAAATTAAGTTTGTTTGTCAAACTTTACTAAAACTAGAATGGCAATAAATATTAATCTAAATATTAACATTTTATTATAAAATAACTGATACAAATGACAAAAATTACATTTAACAATATTGTTAAAAAATAATATTTTTTAACAAACTAAAAGATAAAAAAAAAATATTATTAAATATTTAGTACTACTAATAATAGAATTCTACTTAGTTTTTTCTTCAGTGAACATTTTTTTTCCAGTAAGTTCAGGGAAATTAAAGTCTTGATTATTTTATTCTATGTTATTTTAAACACACAAAACTCTTGACTACTCTACAAAAGTTAGGTGTCTGAAAGCAATTTACAGAACTTCTGCTGCGTAATTGGATTTTTAACTCAAAACCTTACCCTCTTGTACTCTGTACAAGTTCCATATACTGTTTTGCATGAGGACACTGTAGCGTCAATAGGATATCTTAAGGGAATCCTTTCCATTCGTCTCTAATAAGGTGTCTTTACAGTCCATTCATCTTTCACTAGAAGTCCACAGTCATAAAACCAATGTGCAAGGAGGCCGACTGCGTCTAGGGGGCCAAGACTGACTGATTCAGACCCTCTAGGAGACTGGGAGGCGAGACACGGCAGAGCCTGATTGACGGCTGTGCGAAAGCATGACTTGGCCGTCTTAACACCAACCACCGTAATAGCTCACGGCAGCACCTCTCATGGACACACCTCCCCTGCTAATTCCTCTCACCACGTTTTCTCACCAGCCGCCCCTAATTCCCACGTTCCCTCTCTCAGTCTCTCTCCCTTCAGCTGCCTTCATTTTACTATTGGTTAATTTATCACGAGAGCCAGACTCCGTGGCAGTATATCAGGTCAGGAGAGTTACAGCTCAGACTCTGAGGTGAGATTTCCCAAAGGAAAGATTCCAGTGACACCCGGTTCTACTTTCCCCGCTCTTCATTACTGCGAGTGTACACTTGGCTAGCGCCGCAGGCTATGGGGGGCAGACTGCACTATAAGATAAGGGAGCCGACCGGCGGCTCTGTTGCTGTGGATGTCTGCTGTCACTCTGATACCGGCAGCGGTCCTCTGGGAGCCGTGTGTCATTACAGATGCAGTGTTGTGTAATTAGGTAAGGAAGAGGTACAATCTCTCTCCACTTATAAGATCGGATAGGACCAGGAAAAATCGAGGGGAGAAGGAAGCAGACTTGCTTGTAAAGCAGAAAAGGTACAGGTTGTTCTTACTTTGTATAACCCGGAGCTCCAGCTCCAGCCTCAGCAGCACTATGTATTAGTAATCAAAGGAAGTTAAGTCAGCGCACTCCCTGAAAACTGCTGCATGTCTGCTTTTATTTATGCTCTAATCAGAGTGATTGACAGGTCTGTGACGTGTCTACCAGGCAGCCTATCAAATGCTAAGCTAAGGAGTATAAAGGCTTGATCGCGCCAAGAATGAGAACTTTATTAGTGCCCATGCCAATGAATGAAACAGTATTATAAGCGGGCGCTGCAGTTAAGTTGTCTGTTGCTTTAAATGCCTGAGCTCATGAAAGCAGGTCATTCTGACTGGTGAATTGTTTCTCTGTGTTGTGTTCATTATAGCTGTGGTGTGGACTTCTGTATTGTCAAAGAATTAGAATGATTATTAAACGGGTCACTGGATGCAAAATTTACTTTACAAGTTTTTTGAACATATCTGTGTTGGAAGTCTGTACAGTACCTCTTACTTTAGACTCGCTCTGAGTGATCAGTCTACCATTGTGTCAACTCAGGTGCAGGGAAAGACAAGAATGTCTTTGATTAAGTGACTAAAGTGTTTAGTTGTTGGATGTAATGATGAATATAGCAGTCATAATTTACTCCAGACATCTGAGCCACTGAAGACAAAAAGTATTAACACCTACAACAGCAATATATGTTTGAATATTTATTGATTATTATTGTGAATGACAATTTTGAAATGCCTTACTTGTCAATTAATCTTAAGCAGTAGGCATGTACAGTACATATATCTATGGTCTGCTCATGAGAAAAGAGGGGCGGGGTCAGCAGAGCTTTTTAGCATTTAAAGCAAAATGGAGTAGAATGGTTTGATTAAAAACAGAGCTGATTTTGACAGAGTAAAAAGGTGTTTTTACACTATCATTAAAGGGGTCATACAAAGCCAATTTTCCACTAGCTTATATGAGTCTTTAGGGTCTTAATGGAAAGTTTGTAATAT
>JAUCMS010000105.1:2331602-2343287 GCA_032357445.1 Enteromius radiatus | reverse complement strand
TTTTGGCTTTAATTCTAAGCGGTATGTGTGGAGAAAACCAGGCACTGCTCATCACCTCCAATACAGTCCCAACAGTGAAACCTGGTGGAGCAGCATCATGCTGTGGGGGTGTTTTGCATTTTTAACAAATAATTTAAATTAATCATTTAATTTCTGTAAGTCACTAATTAAGTGTATAGTACACAAAAACTGAATGACCATATCAACAAATTTCTTTCGTATGTTATATTCATAGTATGTAAAAAGTCATTTCGTTCATCTTCAGAACACAAATTAAGATATTTTTGATGAAATACGTTTTGATGAAGCTCTCTGACCCTGCATAGACAGTAACACAACTGAAATGTTCCCAAGACCAAAAAAGTAGTAAAGATATTATTAAAACAGTGCTTGTGATATCTGTAGTCGTACGCTACATAAGCTATGAGAATACATTTTCGCGTGCAAAAATAGTGTCTTTATTCAACAGTTCTTTAAACATTCGTCAAACCTTGTGAGACATGTACACAAACCCATGCTGCATGTTTGGTTGTGAAGTAACAGCGTCAACATTCAGCTCTCACTCAGCCAAGTACCAAGTGTATCAGTGTAAAAAAAAAGGACATACAGACCTGGGTTTCTGACAACAGAACGGATCGGATTGAGTGAAGCCACAATCTGGTCATGACCAAATAATGTGTGTGTGAGTGTGTGGCAGAGGCCAGCAGCATTCTGACCATCAGCGGCCTCCTCCTGCTCCTGCAGTGAGGCTACTGAGGGTAAAATTAGATGGCGAGTGCCACCCACGAACAGAGAGAGTGGGAGACAGGCCTGCCATATGCGGGTCACTGGGCTGCACCTCACTCACACACAAACGCCTCCTGTGCTGTCATCCGCCTCAGTTGGTGAATTTGTGTGTGTGTGTGAACACTGAGACACCAGAATAAGCTGTATTGCCCTGAGACCGGATTCCATTTGAGGCGCGGGTGCGACATAGAGGGTGTTTGACGGACGGACCTTTAAGTGAGAATATTGAAAAAGTGAAGCCCCACTAGAACAGCAGGCGAAATGAAAACCCTCGAGCGCAGGCCGTCACATTTATCCATTCAGAGCAGCAGGGCGGAGAGGGGATGATGGCTCTAAAGTTTCTAACTCTATAGTTGGCTAACACCATCGTGCTCACTTTAGCCTGACTGTGCTAGCACTACATTTTAAGAATTCATTAGCTATTGAGTGATCTTTTGATCCACACATATCACAGATCAATATCACAGTTGCAAAAATATTGCCAATTGTTTACCGTTTGCAGCTGCCAGAGTGCTTTTGGTTTTGTTTGTAGGGGGTGTATGTGTGTGTGTATATATATATATATAGTATATAAAAAATAAATAATATTTTATTTTAATACATTTTATCTAGAATAGTTGTTTTTGGCCATCACATACAGTATTATGGAAATCAACGATAGTAGAAATAACATTACCATTTACGGTTTCCAAAAATGCATTTAGTGCTTGTTTTCCGACATGTCTTGTTCTTTGTTTGAGATTAGAAGCCAGTATTTGATGCAAAATGAAGTCAGAGATGCATTTTTGTGTAGCTGTTGGTCACGGCCCCACCGACTGAGAATCAAAGACAGAGAGAAAGGCTAAGAAGAGAACGGTAAGCTTGTGCTGAGGCCTTGCTGACTCTGCAATCAATATGCTTGGATCAGGCAGCGGCCAAGAAAAATCCATGCCATTTAGCACTGTATTGTCTGGGATTCAAGTACTATGTTTGGACTGTGATTTAATAAATTAATCAGAGCGCTTTGGACCTTTAATTGGTGCGCTGCCGATTACTCTGCAGGCCGCGACGCTTGAGAGCTTGTTTCAGCGCAACAGTGATTAAAAGAGCCCGGCGGTTCAGAATGACCCAGTGCAAAAAAAGGCCCAGCGCCCCCATCCAACATGGAGAGATTCCAGCATGCAATAAAAGATGCAGAGAGCCAAGGAGCAAACGCGGGGGCCAGAGTCAGCACAGGCCTCAGCTCATGTTTAGCCTGTGCACTGACAGGGGTGGAAACTTGACCATCAATTATTTAGCTGTGGTTCAGACTTGGATCTAAGAGAAGGAGAAGAGGTGAACTCATGTAAAAATGATTATTTCTCTAGCCGAAATGGCTGCTCATCACATATCCAATATTCATTTGGAGTGTCTTGCTGGTGCATCTTGAAGACAAGCAATTACCACCACAGTCCAGGGCCTGTAAAGGCTTTCATTGTGTGCCAGAGCTCCAGGGTCAGCCCTTGAAGTGCAAAACGGGATCAGTGTTGAGTCAAGGCTGCGTGTGATTTGGGATTTGTAAAAATAACAATGAGATGAGTTTGGAAAGGCTAAGAACTTACTAAGAAACCAAATAGCTTTGGTTTTCATTAAAAAATGATGAAACTGTTCTGTAGTAAAAACTAGACATGATGAATGAAAAAGCATAATTGGCATTGCAAACCACCGTCCATGGATGAACCCGTTGTGCTGTAAAAATCTTGAAGGAAATCGCAAGTAGCAGGCGATAACAACAACTTAAAGAGCCAATCAAAATGAAAGGCTTCCTTGGACCAAATTGGTTTCTTTGTGCAACCTGCCAGAAAAAAAAAACAATGAAATCACATCGGGGGTATTCACAGATACAGAGCCAATTGTTTTATGGGAAACACATCTAAACAGTTGTGCAATAATTCAATTCAATTTTAGCTCTACATGTCTCTCCAAAGCAGCTTTACAGAGAACAGGGCCTAAGTACCCAGAGACCCCCAGTGAGAAAACCAACAGCCAGAGGAGGAAAGAAAAACACCTAACAATGGGAAAGCTAAAAAAAAAAAATAAATACCCTAAGAGAAATTAAGACTCAGCAGCGGGAAACAATCTTTTATTTCATTTAACACTACACAAAAATCATACACACAAATATAGCAGGGCATATTGCTAGCCAAATTAATAACTATATGCTATAATACATCAATTTATTTACATGGCTGTACCAAATGCATTTTTATTTTTTTACAATTTTTATTAATCAAACAGAAAATAAGTGCAACTGAATAGTACATTGTTTCCACATCCTAATTGGAACATTGGTCTTCTCTGTGGATTGAACCTTATGACCTTGGATTTGCTAAAACCAAACTTTTCTATATTTATTTAACCTTCTAAAATATTTTTATACTTCGACATTTTTTAAATAACCAAAACTGTATGCCTTTTCCAAAGTTTTTAAGCTACTTTAATACATACTTTAAAAAATAAAGTACACATTTTCTTTTAAATATATAATACATGCATTTTTTTTGTCCCTGTAGTGTGTTTCTAATATACACAGCTAGTCTTCTGTTGTTGTAAATGTAACAACATTTGTATAAATATAGTATATATTTTCATATGAGCATTGTTAGGAAAAGTATTTTTTAAGTACTTAGGCTCCTAACACTACATTAATCCCAATGCATTCTCCTAAATCTTCAAATATCCTGCTAGCTAGTAGAATCTGTTTCGTTTTTATGATGTAAAACACTGAGCTGATCCAAAATCACAATCAAATTAGATTTAATGGAGCAGAAATAAAATATGAATACAGCAAATTCAGCACAACGCTAGCCACAAAAACAAGTCAGCAGCTCACCCCACTGCCATTAAAAAGCTTAGATGGCAAACTTTAACAAAGGCTTATGACATTCACAATTGTTCCATGTACAATTTTATTATATTTATTTTTTTCACGTTTCCCACTGAGGTCTCGTTCGACTGGTTGAAAAGTCAAACAGATTCTCAATGACCTCATTGCAGATTTAGACCACAAACTGCGCTGATGCCTGGCTTTGATAAGTCCCATGCTGAGAGATTTTCCCCATCCCCTCCGAGTACCCATCCTGACAGCAGTACATAAAAGTTGAATAAGCGCTTTGATAAAACGAGAAGATGTCACTAAATCTATGAATCCATCCTTAGGGGGGTACAAAGGGAGTAAAACAGTGAGATTAAATAGTCTTGTGGGAGGAGAATAGAGCATAAACAGCTCTTAAATCTACTGACTAAGGAATATATTTCCCTTTGGATTCATATCTCACGGCCCTAGTTATGGAGGGCCAGTCAATGTTTTAAACACTAAATACAGTATAGAGTGTCATTTCAGGACATTCATCCTGTCTGTCAGTGATTTCGGAGCATGTGAATACTGGTAAAAGTGTGTTTTAGTGCTTCCAATTATACATAGGTGTGATTATAAACACAGGCCTCTTCAAACCCAATCACCACGTTAACCCTTGAACCCTGGAGTGTTGTAGTGCTCTCTTGTAAAGGACCATCCTCTTCATCCGATAATCCACTGAATAACACTTTCCATAGCGCTCTTTTCTAGCCAATTAACTGAGTGTTAAGCCTGCTGTATGGTAACGTTTCTCTTAGAGGAGCACCAGTATTGATTCACAATGCTTGTTAGATGTTTCCTCCCATTGTAACCTAAATGGCGGCCACATCCCGCCCTCACCTTCCATCGACACCTATAGTGGAACGCTCCGGTTCGCCACAGCCTCTGTCACCGAATTGCAAATAATTAACCAATGAGAATCACTTTAGCCATTGATTGGTTGTAAGAGAGGTTAATGCTGGGGTGACCTCCTAGGATATCTTTTACTGACTTATTGAACAAGCAAAACAGCTGGTAATTAATGGAGAGGTGGGGGTGTTAAAAAGAAAATGGAAAATGAGTCCTCGGATCAGAAAGCTGTTCAGATGACCATACCCAAGGCTAAATTTAAAGCTAACAGCAATTTTTTTTTTAAAAGTCAGATGTATGAGATAAAAAGTTGCAAATTACATTTCTTAATTTCTTCGTCGCATGGCAGAAATAGGCTTTCATGAGATCCAAAATCAGATTTTCTCTCTTTAATGAAACATATTTAAGGATGAATCATTCAAAATAAACTATATAACATATATTTGGAAAATATGGTGAATTTTTATGTATTGTTTTAGAACAGTGATCAATTATAAGATGTTGCTCTTTTTGTTAGACCACATCTCAATTATTGCAACCTTGCCCATTCTGACACCAATAAATAAAATCCACTCAAAATCATGTCTTTCTTACAATATCCCATAAGCCCTTGCAGCATGTTTTTTGACCCAAGACAACTGAATCCTTTCCTAACCCTCCTAACCCAGTGACTCATGCAGACTCCTTCCTTGAAGTCATTCTTTGAAAAGGTTTTAACCAGCCTGATGCTATTTTTCCCCTCAGAATGTATGTAATTATCCCTCATCTTCCACATGAGAATATGTGATGTGAATAGATGTGGAGTGTGCCATCTTTCTCGGTGTTGCAGGCACACAAAAGAAAAGCCCTTGCTTCACAAACATCAAAGAATAAGAAAGCTAAAAGCTGCAATCAGTATTTGAGTGAGGGATATTGTACTCTGTGCTGAAGAAAATGGTCGGGGAGGAAGTCAGTGGAAAAGTCACAGTGACAGCCTGGAGATTAATGATGTGTTTACGACAGAGACACTCAGAAAAGAACTCGTCTCTTAAGCATCAATAAGAGGATCATAGTGTTTGAAAGTCATGCTGTGATGTTCATCATGCCCTGAATCATATGTTCTGCAGGCAGGTATTTTCAGCTGCATCCGTCTGCACAGTTATTTACTTCACACAGCTCTGTGATATGAAGCGCTAATTTAATACAACTAAACTAATGTTTCTAATTTGCTAACTCATTTTTAAAAACATACAGGTTATTTGTGTATGGCCTGAAAGAAGGAAAACAAAACACATGATGCACAATTTTAAAGGGTTCATATGATGTTGCTAAAAAGAACAATATTTCCGGGGGGGAAAGAACATCACAGCATGACTTTTAATTACTATGATCCTCTTATTGACACTTATACCGCAAACATCTAATGTATATGTTATGCCCCTTTAGCCTGGCTTCTGCGACTATAAATCTCATAGGAGTTTAGTCTGGCCAAGCTACCTTACCTTCTGGGAGGCGGGCTTAACCTGCGTTCATCAGATGGAGTATACTCTGTATACTACTGGACGAATCTACAACCAATCAGAACACTCATTCCGATGACGTATGCATAGCGGCGGAACCTGCAGCCACCGTAACCAATTGTAGCTAGCTTCATTAAAGCAGTAGGAAAATGTCGAGTTTTGCCAGATTAATATGAGAGTAGCTGGTATTTACAGTCATTCAGTGATTATTTTTGAAGAGTTTACATGCCATGTTTGAAAGCCGGTATGGTTTCCGGTCGCAGAACCGTACCGTGATGCCATGTCCCGGCGCTATGACACCAAAACAATAAAAAGACATTACAAATGAAGCATTTGTTGCATCCAATGGGGACATAATGATTTTTTTCTTACTGTACACTATGAAATTGGGCACATTAGATGGAAAATTGATTGGACAGATGCATGAATATGGATAGATTGATGAATGGACAGACGGACAGACAGACAGATAGATAGATAAATAGATCTGTCTGCAGCGTTGTGCTACTGTAAGCTGAATGAACTGCATCCTCTCTCTCTCTCCGTGCCTCACACACAAAGTTAAGGTGATCTATGTACAGCCTTCTCCATCACTCTTGGTTGATGATGAATTTTGGCTATTACACTCGGAATCATTATTAGGTTTACTTGTACGCAGCAACCATAAAGCACTAAGAGGAGAAGTGAAATAAGTCTACTAAAATAAATATCACCTTCTCTTCTAAAGACAGAGAAGTATTGTGGGAGGGATACAAAAGCTAGTGAGTATAGAGCAAGTTAATTTATATCACCATAAAGCTCCACTCCACTGCAATTCAGCTGCTATTACAATAAACACAAAGGCAGCCCGGTGTAATGGATGTAACATTTTTTCATGTTGCATCAGGGAGAAGAGTAATGAAGAGATGTCTGAGCACCACCTTTATTTCTCCATGAGAGAGCAGTCGGAGCAGCTTCTAACTAACAAATCCCCTTTGTACTTTGAAGAACCTTTTACTATGCAAAACACTCTGTCAGTTCCCGTAGGAAAAAAGAAAATCACAAACAAGATCTCTGGAATATCTCAATTGTTTCTCCTGACTTGAGTTTAAGTCTCCTGATTCTATGAGCTTTCTCCTGAGACAAAGACCCCGTTATAACCTTACATTTCTCTATGCAACATCTTAAATTTATCGCTTGTGTGTCAACAACTTTTTCTCCCAAAAGACCTTTAGAAGAAACAAAAGTAACAAAGTTCACACTGAAATTAAACAGAACCAGAGGCATAGTAATAATTAAAAAAATTGAGACACAACTTTGTTTATGAAGATCATACTGCTGAGCAAAAACCATCCTAAAGAGGTTTTGCTCTAGTGTTAGCTTGGTTATGCTAGTGTGAAGCTGGTTTAGGTAATAGTTTCCTACCTGAAAACTAATGGTGAACAATTACATATCTAAATATATGATATGTCGGTGATTGTGGTAATTTTGCTATATACCACCAAGCTGTGAGACCACATTAAATCAAGACCAGCCTGGCCAGGCTCTGAGATTGTCTTAACCAGCTAAGGCCAGCAAACCATTTTTAGGCCTGTTTAAGATATATTCAGCAGCAGGATATCACTTGTGGATTATATTGTTGGCTCTGTGACAAATTGCTTATTGTAGGTCGCTTTGGATAAAAGCTTTGAATAAATGCATAAATGTAAATTCAGTCCATTCTCCACTGCTGACTGGCTGAAGTTTCTGCTTGGTCTTAAAGTCATTGTTTTATAGAGCCATCGATAATTTTTTTTCTGCTTTGAACTGCAGCCAAGCAAAATTAAACTTAAAATACCTTGATAATCCCACAATTATAATGGTTTCTAGAGCTGAGAACTGCATGAATTCTCCTGAGCTATGAAACTCCTTGGGTTGTAGAGAAAGAGTTCAAAAGATGTAAATTTAAAGACTATGTGAAAAATATCAGTTGATGTCACACAGTAAAGATGCACCAAAGTGAGACAAAAGGTCACTAATGCGGTCAGGCCTTTCCAATGATGTTGCCCTGGCAACGCCATCTAAAAACTTTGCTTGTGTTTCAGTAACTTTAGGCTTTGGTCATCACATCACTGTGTAACAGATGCCACAGAAGCGGCTGTAACGAACAGGGAGGTGAGGTTGAGGTGCATAGCAAACTTTTCCATGCCAATCAAAAGACAAGATCTATGTGCAAACGGATCCAGCGGAGTCGTTTGTTTCAGTTGTTCTTCTTCACTAACAAGCAGGTGCATGCATCCCATTGGAGGTACAGCAATTTACTTATGGAAGTCAGGCAGACAACTGTCAGCAAAACAGTTTCCAAAATACACTTTTCATCTGTCTGTGGAAGAGACACCACACTGTGCTCAGAGGAACAGGTGAAAGGAACGCCTCGGGCTGTGCTGTGTTCATGTCCATTTAGATCCAATCTGCTCATCCCTCTTTCAAAAATAGAGACAAAAATGAGAGGTAAAGGCGCATGAATGATTTGTCCATAATTGCCTCTGGTAAAACGGTAATCTTCACCTATAGCATGTAAAAGCCAATATATACTAGCTTTCTAATTATAGTGACTAAACTCCCAGGTTACCTGCAAAGTAATAAATCATTCAGTGCAAACTTTTAGTTATCTGCATTGAGTTTGGTCCACTTTGCAGCTTATTCTGTAGCTTAACCTTGCAATTACGCAGAAACAGCATGTCATATAGCAAACTGATTTTTTATTTTTTTTTATTTTACATGTTTAGAGGTGGGTAAATCTGATAATAGGCTGCTGAGCAATAGCCACCGCAGCATCACTGAATATATCTTTCAGAAATAATTGTACAAATGTGTAACAATCAAAATTTAAACAATCTGTGTCCAATATTAAGTGCAGATTGTTTTACTGATATCACTTATTAAACAAAGATAAATATGTAATGCTCATGCGTTTTTAGTTGATTTGCTACCAAGAGCTTCAAGCTAAACTATACAATTTTATTCAGCATTTCACAACTCTTGCAGCTCTGGAAATCAGTATGTTATGATTATTATGTGCAAAGGACCCATAAACCAATAAAAGTGAAATCACATAGCTTTTAATAATCATAAGTATCACACACACACACAAACTATTTACATATCTGACATGGGAACACAGAAATTTTATGAAAATGTCATTTCAGCATTCACATTGTAAATTAAACTGGCTGCCGTATAATGAAATGCTGTACCAGGTGAGCTACCAAGCAAGTTTACTACATCAGAAAAGACACAAAAAATGTATTGTGCAAGGAACCATGTACAAATAAATCTCAGTAATCTAAAAATTACAGATTAAATAAATCAAAATAAATCAGTAATCTGCCCTTGTGATCATATTAGTCTAAAAATGAATTAAAGTAGTTGATGTTTTAATGCCAGTAGTGCACATTTCAGCTGGAGACTACGGTTTCTTTTTTTCCTCAGAAGTATTTATATATATTTTCCATTTCTTGATGGACTGATAAAAAGCTGTGCATGATGCTCAGAAGATGCAACATAACTGGAGCTTGCCTTTTTTGGCACTTTCTCGATATAGGCAAACTGTCTGCGCCTGGGACTAGTATGTAATCACAATTCTGCAGAGTAATGCTCTGTTTCAACAAGCAATCATCCATCATGACAGCCAGGAGCACCAAGCACTGAAAGACACTTTCATAATCCATTATGTGGATATATGATTATGTTGAAGGAAATTGCTATTAAAATGTTCAGACAGTGATGAACTGGGCCGCCACTCTGTGTACTGTTCAAAAACAGCCTCTTTTAAAGTCGCAAACATCACTTGGGCAGAAGAAAAAGAGAAAATTTAGGCCCAATCAAGAGTGAAATCATTTTAATGGCATCATATATTTATAAAGCTAGGACAGCCAAATCGTTTGCTCTAATTTCCAAAATGTTCAATAAAAACCATAAGCAGGCCATTTGTTACGGAGCCGCCTGTCATAAGACGAGCCCTGTAGGACGAAACGCGAGCGGTGACGAATGAAGTGATTTCTCTCGACATCGCATCAAGATCAAGGTCTGGGAGAGAGAAGAAGTAATCAGCCCTGCCTTTCACCACCACCAGCAGAGTCGAGCCCAGACAGCCCCGTGATCAAAGCTGTCTAACTTTCCTCAGAGCGTGGAGGCCAAACTCACAAGCAGATCTTTTACTTGACAAGCGTCTTGATAAATATCTCGAATGCCAGTTTGCCATGTAAGAGATTGAGCTATTGGGTGGACCAATAGGTCAAACCCGGTTATGAGCTGAACCATGTTGCTCCATTTGTCTTGTTAACTAGAGCCTGACACTGTTTTTTTTTTTCCTCCGCTCTTGGCCTCTGTTTCATACAGGCGCATCAGAGGAGACCATCAGATGTGTGCTACATCAGACGGAAGGACTTTAAAGGATTCCTAATGACTTTTTAATGATTGGATTTGAAAGAGAATGCCATGTGTTTGTAGTATAAAACCATTTCAGCAGTTGCCGAAAAAACACGAACCAACAAACAAGGAAAGCTATTCTTTATGCTTGTAAGGACACTTACACTTATTTAGAACTTCCTCGCTTATATATTGCACACAATATTGACTGCTTTATTTTGTGATGACAGCTTAGCCAGACATACGCTTCTCTTTACTCAGCTGACTTCTTCAAGGTTTTAGACTTTCCACTTGTCACACTGATGCTACCAACTTTTAGCTTGAATACATCAGACTTTGGACTTCCGTTCAATTTCTGTACTCAATCTGTCATAGCAAATCAGTTCCCAGTTTATCTCCAGCTCCACAACAGCTAGTTCAACCAATGAACAGAGCGTGGGCTTACCACTGTTACATAGACACTAAGCGCCAATTGTAGTTTAGGTTAGCGAAATCTAAAACGGCAGTGGACATGGAGACACGGAATGCTATTCGTTCTGTTGTGGAGAAGACTCCCAGCATTTGCCAACTGAAGACTGAACAAGAAGAGTCTTTGATTTACATTTTGAGGTGAAGTTGTGGCCCTACTCTCGAAAGGTTTTGAAAATTAGGTGTATTCGACTTGAAGCAGCGCTGCAGCGACCGTTCGGTGTATGACATCAAAGTACCATGAGAACATTTGACATCCCATGATGAGATGAAAACAAATTCAGTAAACAATAACTATGACTATATCAACAATTTCATTGACGAAATAAGACAAATGTACTAAAAAAAAATAGAAACTTTACTAATAACCTCTTTCTATTTTTACACCTCCACTATTATAGTCTCAGCCTCAGACGTAATGTCTATGGACCGTTGGGTAAATGTCTGATGCATATGGCACACTTATCTGGAAGCACTTCAGGACTTCTGAAGCCATCACCGGATTGGTTGAATTATGCAGGATTTCCAGGACATGTGTGTTCTTTAACGTCCACCTATGTGAGACTACTACTTGATGTGTGTGGTGGCTAGGTATCAGTTCTCTGTTACACTAATAAATGTTTTGCCTGGCATTTTGCTTATTTTAAGGAAACTGGCAACCGCGTGCACACGTTCACTCTTCATTGCAGAAGCGCCACACACGATAATAAAAAAAAAAGAAAGAAAACAGCGACAAACAAGTGTACATTACTTTAAGAAGTCTATCTATATTTTCAAAGGTAACTGTGCTGACACCTTAACAGTTCATTTAGTCACAGT
>JAUCMS010000105.1:2310565-2320785 GCA_032357445.1 Enteromius radiatus | reverse complement strand
ATGTTTTATTATTAAACGTTTTGATTTGGAACTTCTTGACTCCAGCGATCTCCTTCACCAGCACACGACGTAACAGGATTAAGTTAGGGGGTGGGAGAATACTGTAGATGTTAACTCAAACGTTGTCATTAAATTGCATATGCTCCCACTGCAGCTAATTGAGTTTGAAATATTGCAATGTTGTTACAGTAAAAAAAAAATGCTGTGAAGGATATTGAACAGAATTCATTTAAAACATCTTCTAATCAATCAAGGTCATTAAAGGACTTTGCTTACTTGAGTGTCTACTTTGCTATTGCAAGTATTCATGTAATAAACGAAGAATGCAAAATACTGACTTTATTTGACTTAAAAAAATTGAATTTTTAAAATAATTATTATCCCCTTATTGTTATCATATGCTTTATGGACAGAATGTATTTTTTCCTGTCCTTTTTTTACAGATGTGGTCTTGTGAACTGCTGTATGAAAAAGAGTAGTTTCTAATGTTTTTTTTTATATTCAAAGAAAAAAAAAACTAATAATTTGGATTGTGAAACTGCTTGGTATCATATTTCTTTAGCTTATACACAGAAAAAGATATTATGAAAATCTTACAGGAAGCCTGTTTTACACAGTGTTACTTGGTAATTTGTAAATATCTCAAGATTGCTCACATTTGGGATTGAATCAGTTCATTTGATGATTGTCGTTGTATTTCATTTTCCCAGATATGCTTCAAAATACAGTTTTTCCAATAAGATAAAGAATGTCCCAATTTATAGAAATCGCATGATTCATGGACGTAACAAGCACTGAGACACATCTGAAGCATCTACTTTAATAAAACTGGTCATATGTTTGCCTTGAAGATTTTTGAACAGATTATTTACACAGCAACACACAAACACACACATAGCAGCTTTTCACATTGGCTGCATAACAAACCAATTAACTTGTTGACAACAGCAGCTGTTTGAAGCAAATGGACAAATGTTTGTATTCCATCTATAATTTTCTGCTTGATGATGACTTTTCATAAAGATCTACATTTAAAAGTAAACTTTTGGGGAAAAGTGTAAAGTTTATTTAAATGTGTTTTGGTACAAAATAAATTATATATATATATATATATATATATATATATATATATATACACAATATTGATATAAAATAGATGTTAATTAATAAAAATAAAACAAAATCATCCAATACACCTTTACTGTGAGCCCTACATATTTTGAGTCTTTAAACATTTTAACATGAGTTTATTGCATGCAAAATGTCATATTTATGTTAATAACAAATATTGATGAAAATAAGTCATCTGCAAGGTTCCCATTAAGCTCGTTTTTTGTTTTTTTCTGTTGTGAGCAACAGTGCTTTACTGTAATTTATTATTTTGTATTATTCTGTAATTACATTTTTTTTGTATTTTATTTTATTATTTTCAAAATTAATTGATTAAGGGGAATTATCCTGTGCAATTTATTTTAATACATACAAAAATATATACAACATCATCTAAAGTGGGACCAACCAATTAAAAAATTGTGTGCATGATGTCATTAAAACAAGCTCACAAATTGTGCTGATGTATTAAGTTGTAGGAATTCCACAATATAATTTATTATTATTATTTTTTTTATTTATTTATTTATTTTTTCTCCATGTCATGTCCACGGCTCCATATTTCCAAGGTTCTACGTAATTAGAATAATCCAAGATTTCATATGAAAGAAGGTGTCAGTGTGTCACAGATGCCTGAGGGATATTTAGCAGGTTGAATATCTGTCTGAAAGTCTGAAAGTCTGAAGTCTGGTTGTGTGAAAAGTGTTTTGACTGGAACTAGAACTCAGCGATGACAGACATTTGTGTAGCATGTTGGTATTAGACAGCAATGCAGTAGGATTTGGAACAGAGATGTACAGTAGACTATGACGAATCTCCTAAAATAAAGCCCTGGTTCAGAACTATTTCAAAACTATCATCTAAGATGTCAGCCAGCAAACTTTTCAACTTCCCGAAACTAGTGTTGCTTCTGTTCCGTTTTTCCTATGGGAACTGCACAGGACAAACACAATAACAATCAGGGGACAAAAATAAATGAGAGAAATCAATAAAAATGCACTTTGGCTGTCAGTTTTCAATGGCAGTACGAGGGCTCACTGAAGACCGGCAGCATTTTGTGATCGGGTTGAGTTTTGATTGACAAATAATGGCCCTGTAGACGTTTGCCATTCACCGCCAGGGGAGGAAATGGACAGGCATCTCACAGGTGTGGGGCAAGAGGGAATAATTAAGCTCAGCCGCCTGAGGTAAGCCCCGACAGAGTGAGTTCGTTAGCAGGGAAGGAACGGGGGAGTGAGGAGGGGAAGAGAGAGAGCGCGGAGGGCCGGAGAGAGTATGGCAGAGACATTTACCAGGGAAGCTGTGAGGAAGAGGAAGTACAGGGAAGACGGGGCTCCCAAAGGATCCAAAATGGCTGCTCACAGCAGCTAGTTGACTGGACTTATGTGGCAATAGAGGTAACTGCTACGAGCAGGAAGGGGAACCGCTCTGCAGAGGGTGGCTTTCTCTTCAGGCTGTCAGTCCTTGAAAAAATAAGACACCGCGTAGGCAAATGGAAAAAGTATAGGAATCATAAATAATTTTGTTTTCTTTATCAGTGCTCTGGAAAAGTGATTCTCAACTTTTGTGACTCCAAGGTCCTTCATTAACCACAACAATAACCGAAGAACCTTGCAATTGCAATATTTGGGAGCTTGTCAAAACAAGGGGGGGAAAGGTATATTCTTTCTAAAAGAAAATCTGTATTATTTTTGCATAATTTTGATGCTTCTTACTAAAATTTTAATTTAAACCAAAATGCATGCATAATACATACGCTGAATACTTTCCACTGATGTGGTTTGTTAGGATAGGACAAAATTTAGCAGAGATAAAAAATATTTTAAAATATGGAATCTGAAGGTACAAAAAAATCAAAATATGGAGAAAACTGCTCCCGGCTCGCCCCCGACAGCACGCCAAACATCCTTTATTCTTTATCAATGTGGAAGCGTGAACTCGTGAAAAGCAACAGCACATCCATCAATCAAACACTTTTATTTATATAGCGCTTTTAACAATACAGATTGCAGCAAAGCACTGAATATTATCAAATACTGTAGGAGAACAGAGTGTATAATGACGAGATTAAACTGTGTATTTATTACATGTAGAGACAGTCTCTGTAATCAAAACAACAACAATCACCAGAAATTAGAAGCACATATTAATATATAGAACAAAGATAGAAATGAAAGATTTTTGGGTTTTTTTAGGTTTTGGTTTTGTCTACATAAGTACAGAAATTAAATAATCAAATATAAAATAACATTCTTCAGGTATAAATTATTTTATGCAGTTAATTGTCTAAAAGTTACTCAGTCAAGAGCAATAAGTGACTTTCTTTATTTTTTTATTTGTAATTTTTCTCACATTTTAAAAATTACATTTCTAAAAAATGTATTTATATATGTATGTATTTTATTAAAAGCAAGGACACTTTAAATTAGGTGCAGTCACTTTAAGGACTATTTACTGAGACGTTACTATGCACACAGAACACACAAATGGAGTTGTTAAATTGTGAAAAAAGTGCTTGAATGTTTAAATTTGCAAGGTGTATTTGTCTGTTAAAGCACAAGAAGATCCAAAGTTGGCATAATCTGCACCCCTGTTAATGGTGCCCCTAACAATTAAACTCCTGATGCCCATGATTTTTAAGGTTTTAGTTGTTTTAGCTTATTCAAATGCTTGTTTGTCTTTTAAATTTTTAAGATTTGATTTAAATTAGCAATATTAAGACCCTCACAACAGATTATGCTGTAGACCTATATACAGAATACTGTAGAATGCAGAATGAATGCTATGACCCAGGCTAGTATTAAATCACTAGGTTAGGCCTAATTCAGCTTTTTTAAAAAGCAGTTTAAGGTAAACCCGTCAACCTATTAATATTAACTCTTTGAAGTATGCGTAATTGAAGAAGCACACTTACACTGTTTACAACGAATAATTAATTGCTGACTGAATTGTTTTTGACTGCCTTGACGCCACTACCCAGCCTGCCAGTATCCAATTATTTTCCGAATGAAGGACACAAAGAACACAAAGCTCAAGTCATCTATCCTTCATGCATGATGTGCTCTGAGGTTCAAACTCTAGAACCATGTTTCTTCCTCTGCTCCACAGTGTGGTGTAGTTCAGCCGTGAATCCTGGAGATGAGCACATTTAGGGAATTAGCGTTAGGTAGAAGAGACCCCCGTGAAACAGAGGTCCAGGATCAAAGCCAGAGCGTCAAACGGCTGAAAGCCGGGATCCGCCGGGCTTAGAAGCTCATTAGGACCGTTATTATCCCTGCCTGGGAATTAACTACCTGGGAATTTTCATTGAGCCACTTCTTACATATCCCAAAAATGATTTAGCTCATATGCTTTCCACGCTACAGAAACATGGAACATGCTTTTAATATAAATCCCCTTAACTCTCTCTTCATACCTGCGCTGATATTGCGCGCATATTTTTTGTCTGTTCATTTAGGGGTTGAAGGATTTGTCTCCTCGTATTATTTACTGTGGTACACTGGAAAGATCAACTGTCCGTTCGGAAAACGTCATATTATAATTTAGCACTTAATATTTTAATAAACCTACATAAATAAGGAATGACGACAGGTTATTGAATTCTTATTTGTACATTTGCAAAGCAAATACTAGTATTATAATTTTAGCTTTTGTATTTTTTTCCAAACATAACATTTCAAAGATGAACTGAAGAACACATTATATCTAAAAAGGAAAAGCAAAACTGTATTACTTTAAATCTAATTGATGTACTGTAAAAATAAGTGGCATGACGGAAAAAAAAAATGATAATGATTAAAAATATAATTATCATTATGCTTATGAACATTTTGCTACTAAATTTGTGTACTGCAAAAATAAATGCATTTCTTGGTATGATGCAATAATATCCTATTTAATATCTCACTTCCACATTAAACCAAACAGCATTAGAAATATGAGGTTTATTAATGCTTTTCTCATCCATTGAAATCCTATTTCATAAAAGGCACTCAGATTTTGGGCTATTACTTTTTAATCACCTAATTTGGATTGTTCTTAATTGCCTTAAATGGCCTCCAGAATAACTATGATAAATATCTGTTGTTTCCAGATGGAGCAGGGCCTTCTAACATGGAAAGATTAATTGGGCTAAACAGACAAAACCAGAAGCTGTACACTTCCTCAGCTGCATGAAACAACAAAACATGAATATTCGGTCATAATGTAGCTCACCTTTATGCTGTACCAAAAATAAGTATAATTTTGATTTAATTCAATATAATTTCTGTAATGCTCTAATAAAGTTTCACATTAACTACTGAATGTTATACAAACTTTTAAATGTTTAAATATATATATATATAAAGTGTTATTATAAGGATGATATTATACATTATATATATATATATATATATAAAATTATCCTTATAATAAAACTTTTTACATTTTAATGACATGTTTCTATTCCAGTAAACAGTGGCTGTCAAAACAACTTGTTTTCATAACAGATTTATTTAAACATACATTAAACATTAAACAAAAAAGTTATGAATAATAAATATGTAATGAATGTTTATATTTAGAAAAATATATATTTTCTAGATTTTTTTCTAGATATTTATATATTTATTTAATCATTATTTATTTATTTTTTCTTAGCTTTATAAATTGAATGGCATTTCTGAGCTAAATAACATTACACTAGTTGACAGGCTGTTTTATTAATGTCTTTCCATGGATAAAACACTGATTATGTGATTAATTTTTTTCACTGCTCTGCTGCGCTCCATTTGTTATAATGACAAAAAATATTTAAAGGATGGTTTACTTCAGTGGTCTAAGAGTGCTTGTCAATGTCAAAATGACATGCGAATCAAATCAAAGTAGGTGGGGTTTACTGTTCACAGAAACACAAAGCACAAATTCCAGGTTATTTATATTTTCATCTCAGATAAATACTAGCCACCTAATATAAAGCGTGATTCTTTATTTCGTATTAAAAGTAAGAAAACGCAAATCTTAATGTGATTTATTAAACGATAGGGACTCTGCTTGCTACTATAGTTTAACAGCGTATAATAAAACAGCTTAGACTAAAAGATTGAGTCTTGGGATTTAAATACCAATATGGGCTCATCAAAATGCAAATTTATTAAAATCAAGAAATCACTAATATCAACCCCTCCCTACAGGTTTGGATCATCTTGAGATATATAATGTATTATATATTCCTTTAGTTTTGGTGAACTATTCCTTTAAAAGTGCTTTTGTTTCCATGGAGGAACAAAAGTCAGTCTCTGCGCACTGCTCTGCTTTCTTTGTATCAAGGAGCTCGTTTCCTGTAGCTTTCCATCTCCAGAGCTGTTCCAAAACAGTTGAGCGTAATCCCTTTGGCGTCTGTTTTTAATTGTTAATTCAGAGCACAAGACTGTGTTCTATGTGTTCCATGTCTGCCTCGCTCTCCTTGTTAACACGTATCCCAAGGTGCCTGCTCATGCGCTGAGATACGATTCAATGTAGCAGTCAGGGTCAGGTGATCTCTTCAGGGATTTATTGCGCAGAGACCAAAAACACAAAAGGCACAACCGCTGCATTACAGCAGCTGGCGTAATTCTGGCTTCTCATAATCACAAACTCTCACAGACAGTCTATACCCTTTTCTTTTCCCACAATGCTAAGGGAAGTCAGGTTAAATATAATTCTTAAGAGGTGAGAGAAAAAAATAAAGAACAACCACCACTGACGTCTAACTCTGACAGCAGTATGCTGTCATCTGTTCTTACCGTTACCGGAGTGTTAAGTTGTGCTGAGTATTTGTGAGTCCCTGAGGATTGAACAACTGGCAATTTCAGTCTCGGTTGTTGTTGTTTTTACTCAACAAATAATAGTGGAGAACTCGATGTACAATTTTGTTTTACACCGTAGGCACAGTTGGCATGTATGGTTCCACGAAAAACCTTTCTATTGCAGAAAATGGTCTTTAAATTATTAAAATGTCCTTAAAGGGATAGTTCACCCAAAAATGAAAATGTAATGTTTATTTGCTTACCCCCAGGGCATCCAAGATGTAGGTGACTTTGTTTCCTCAGCAGAACACAAACCAAGATGTTTAACTTTAACCGTGGCTTAACTGAGCACAAGCCTGAGACGGTTTGGACATGGTTGTCTATCAAAGGTAAAAAATGATATAAATACTGTTTCTCACAAAAACTGATCGTTTCGTGTCTTAAGACATCGATGTATCGTCACGAGCCACAGGGTGTAATTTGGAATTGTCTGTGCATGTTTTTTTTTTTTACTTTGAAAGGTTTGGTGCCCATCCACTTCCATTAAATGACTACCAGACAGCCACGGTTAAAATGAAAAATCTTCGTCTGCTGAGGAAACAAAGTGACCTACGTCCTGGATGCCCTGGGGATAAGCAAATAAACATCAAATTTTAATTTTTGGGTGAACTAACTACTAAGGGAAAAAAGGGGTCTTTTGAGAACTTTTCAATGAAAGGTTCTTTGGGGTGCCCAAAATCATGGCGTCGCTTTGGAAAATCCCATTTTGAAAGCTTTATTTTATTAAAGTGTGTGGGCAGAGACAATGATTGTGACATCGTGAATTTCTTCCAATTAAGTCAAAAACAAAGGACATGAGAAATAAGTTGTTGAAAGCATTGAAAACTCAATGGTATTTCTGAAGAAAGAGTCAAATGTTTTATGGTCTTCCTAATTGGCCTCCTGCAGGTCCCCGTCTTCCTCGTATGGTGAAATAATTGGGTATGTTCACACTTATACTTCTCCACAGATGATCTAAGACTTCATTTATGTTCAGACTCGATCTTTATTACTTAAAAAAACGCTCTTAATAAACCTTTAATGCACACCAAGAGGGGTCCTGTCCATAAAATTAGGATTTACTTCCTCAAGCTAAGTTTCTGTATAATATTAGCACAGCTCTCACATTTAGTACCAATCAATGGTGTTATAGCAGAAAGAATAAGTGGGCCTATCCAGAGAACGGCTGTCAGAGGGGTAAATTGTGGTAACTTTATAGTTATTTTAGAGTCTGGCTTCCTGGTTACTGTGCATGAGAAGATAGCAAAACCTAGTTCAAAATAAAAATAATATTTATTAGTTAACCTTATTGATATAAAACAACTTAATTATGACTCTCAAACATTTTCTGCTTTTAAAAAAAATTCAAATGTGTGTTTATTGTCATTAGTTTATTTTTTATTTTTTGTAGATTTAAACATTTTCCTTATAATGATGAACATATTTAATTTTCACAGTTTATATGTTTCTTTTACTCTATTTTATTTTCATTTAGAATTAAAAGAACTGACTGGCAGTAAACAATAACATTATATTATACAGTAAGACATTTATAAGATTATGTTCTTTGAATACATTTAAGTCTTGGTGAGCGTAAGACTTCTTTCAAACTTAACTAAATTAAATTTAAAATAAAATAGAATACAAACTTTTGAACAAGTGTAAATACACATTGAAAAATTTAGGGAAGAAACATTCACAATATCAAAACATTAGTGCTTTCAGACATTAATCTGTACTGTATGTATTTACTAAGAAACTACTGTATTCTTTGTAGAACATCTTGGCATCAAACTGTAAAAAAAAAAAAAAAAAAAAATCTAACTACAATAGTTGTCTTTGTGACAGAGGCATAAAAGAGAACCAGTCTCTGACCTGCACGAAAGGTCAAAGTCATTTCAAAGAAGATTTCTGTATTAATTTCAGTCACAAAGAATCATAAACGTGTTTTGAGGTGTCTGGCATCTCTAAAGCAGTGTTTACTCACCATAAATCCTGCACCAGCCATTGTTAAAAAACAATTATGAAGACAAATTGGGCTCTGACAGGACTTTGGGTGGATATAGACTTGGACCAGGATTAATTGGGGAGATTTTAATACACAACAATAAACCCCCCATTAAACAACAAGGACAGTAGCTTTTCTCGTACACTCTTTATCATTTCGATGGCAAAGAGAAATAGCCAGCGAAGTCAGTGTGTGTCCATAATGCATCATTTTTCTGTTAATTAGTCATGTGAAGCTCATTTACAAGTGTTTGAAAGTGAATGCAATTAATAGCCAAGCAAAGGATTTTTCATGGCAAGAACTATAGGGGTAAAAATAATGGCAGCTGTCTTCTCATGACTGATTTTCTGCATTTCTGTGCATGTTCACATATTCAGCATCTGTCATTTTTATACGATTGAATATAATTAAAATTAGAAAAAAAATAAAATAAAAAAATGAAATGAAAAATGCATAATAAAAATAAAATAAAAGTGTTACAATAAAATGTGCAATAATAATGCAATATTTATTTATTTATTTATTTTTAAACCAATTACTTTAGCATTTATTTATTATCTTTTTTCCCCAACTGTTGAGTCAACATATAGTCTAAAATCACAGACATTGTTGATGATTACTTGGCTGCATGATATTATGCCAACTGATGGAAATTAAATGTTAATAAATAGATGTCACATTTATTATGTGGATGTATCATAAAGCCTTTTGCATTGCAGTCAGGCTTTCAGACTAATGACTCTGGTAAACGTTGATCTGTGTAAAAGCTTTTATTGAGAAGTGCTTGACATGTCAGTGTGCATAAATTTCAGCATGACAGAGTTACAAAATGATTGAATTCAGCAATTCCTCATTATCAAATAACATACTGCAAATGTCAGTTATTGTCCAAAATTTACAATAAATCACTTTAGTTTGTTTGAAAGAAACTTTGTGTATTTATTAGGCACTGCAGTCAGGAATTATAATCAGGTCTAATCAGAATAATGTTGTAAGCAGTGAAAGGTTAAATAATACAGTAGTTATATAATATGGGCTACATCTGTATTGATCGGGCTGTATCTAAATATGTATATGGTCTGTCAAAAACCATATCCAGATGAGGACCAGTTAATATTTTAATGAATACTGTTATTCTAAATAATGTACCAGGATTGTGACATTTAAAAATCTAATATTTGTGAATAGTACTAGCATATTGCCTGTTTGTTAGTACTTTTTAAAGGGATAGTTCACCCAAAAATGAAAATTTGATGTTTATTTGCTGACCCCCAGGGCATCCATGATGTAGGTGA
>JAUCMS010000105.1:2291248-2304173 GCA_032357445.1 Enteromius radiatus | reverse complement strand
TGATCAACTCAGAAACCCGAATACCGACCTTAACCCGATCATAACCCGGATATTGGCTGCATGTAAACGTAGTCAATGGCACATGTCAAAGGATGGGATATGCAGCAAGCGAATGGTAAGTTCTTGAATGTTGTGTGTTGGAAAAACGGGAGAAAAGTTCTGAGTGATTTTGACAAGGGCTTAATAGTGGCGGGAGTAATTAATTATTCATTTGTTACTCTCAGAGTAGACTGTTAGGGCAGGTTTAGGGTTATAGAGTAGGTTCTGACAGTCAGTATGTTGTGTATTGTGGACCCATCAAAATAAAGTGTTAAAGATATTGAGCAGACAGTCTACAAATACTCTAATGACTGTAACTTGACATCTAGTTGCAAAGTTACTGTTAGTAGGGTTAGTGAACTGTCTAAATAAAATGTTTCCATGGTGGGTGGGCCGAGTCAGAGCATCTATATATAAAGGCAAATCTTCTGCGATGTTACCAGAGGGCAGTACCTACCAAACGTGGTGCAAGGAAAAACAACTGGTAAACTCGTGTCAGCATCATGGGCGCCCAAGGAAGGTGAAAGCTAGACCAACATGTCTGATCACAAAGAGGTGCTACTCTAGCTCAGATTTCTGAAAAATGTAATGCTGGCCACGATATAAAAAGGTTTAAGAGCACAACGTTTGCATAACCAGAGTGGCCCCTGTCCACCGCTAAAAGCAACGGGCATGTGAGTATCAAAACTGGATCATAGAGCAGCGGAAAAAGGTTGCCTGGTGAATCACGTTTTCTTTTAGATCAGATGAATGGCTGAATGCATGTGTGTCATTGACAGTAGTTGGAGAAGAGATGACAGCAGAATGCGCTATGGTAGGGATCTCTAACCCTCCAGACTTCAATTCCAAATCTGCTCCAACCCACCTGTTGTCTGTATAGATAAAGTAAACCTGAACACCTTGATTAGCTGGTCCAGTTATGTTTGGTTGGGGATCAAGCTGAAATTTGCTGGACAGTAGCTCTCCAGGAGTAAGGTTGAAGACCCTTGTCTAATGGGCCATTGGAGGCTATGTTATGTTCTGGTCTGGTTCTTCTGGAAACCTTGACACATACAGTACTACCCTGCATCCTTTCATGACAGTGTGTTCCCTGATGGCAGTGGCCTCTTTAAGCAAGATAATACACCCTGTCACATTGCAGAAATTGTTCAAGAATGATTTGAGGAACATGACAAAGAGTTCAAGGTAGGGGTCTCCACACTCACTCACTCCACACAAGAGCCAGTGTCCTGCAGAGTTTAGCTGTGACCCTTTTAAACACACCTGAACCAGCTAATCAAGGTCTTACTGGGTATGCTAGAAACATCCAGGCAGGTGTGTTTAGGCAAATTGGAGCTAAACTTTGCAGGACACCACCCCTCCAGGACTGAATTTGGAGACCCCAGGTTCAAGGTTGTCATGGCCTTGGTGAGTCTGAAGACCTTGATTAATTTAATTCATGTTTGTTTGATTATGTTACTCTGCAGGACAGTGGCCTTCCAGGAAGAGATTTGGACACCCCTATCGTTGATTCTCAGTCACAGGATATTAAGACCTGTTCCTGGTGAACCATTGTCCTTGAACTAGCTAATCAAAGAAGAAACTTCAGAGGTTAACTCCAGCCATAGTTAAAAAGACCTGAAGTAATTAAGCTAAAAAATATATAGTCAAACTTACATTCACAATGATTCAGCAAAAGTTTCTTGGGAGTTTTCTAGTAAGTTTGGATATGTTTATTTACTTCAGGTGTTTTTAATTAAGGTTGAAGCTAAACTCTGAAAGTCAGTGGCCCTCCAGGAATAGGTTTGGACACCCCTGATGTAGACCCAACCTTGTACCTTGAAGGACTTAAAGGATCTGCTGCTAATATCCTGGTGCCAGATAACACACTGGACACATTCAGAGGTCTTTTGAAGTCCATCCTTCAGTGTATCACAGCTGTTTTTGAAACACCTTGTTTTGCAATTTTGTGGATGATCATATGGATTAAAGTATGCTGAAATGTATCGGGGTGTCTGGGTCCAAACAATAATAAATAAATAAATAAAAAACAGCTCTCTCCCCAAAAAGAGCAAACTTGCTAACTGTACATTTATCACCCTAACATGCTAGAAAGTTTCATGTTATCAAAGAGAGAGCCAAATCTCTGCTGCTCTTACATTCAAAACATCAAAGTCTCCAACGAAAGCTGATGTTGGCAGAACTCACAGCGTAAGTGAGGAATACATTACATTAATATTCATGAGGACTATTTGAATAGGGTACTTCTTGCTAACAGGGGCATTTCCTTCTATGAAGTATAAAAGGCTGTTTTTCCTAAAGTTCAACATTTTTACTTTGCTCTCTCACCTTTTACACAATGAGGGTAAGATGATGCAATTCTCCTTGTATTGAAAAAATATATATATCATTGTGTGCTTCAGAAATGTTCTTAGTGAATCTGTTTGAACGCTGAATCTGTTTGCCCAGTTTTTACATCATACACAAGTGTGTCTGTTCTAAATGCACAGTTGTCTTCAAAGCCTTCGACGTGTATGTCCTGAAGAAAAGGAGAAAGACAAAGCAAATACAAAACAATGGAAGAAAAAATGAATTTGTAGTCCACTTCGTGATCTTGTAAGCCAAACTCTAAAATCACAACACTTTGGCCTTGTTCCATATTGTGTCCGGTTCCATTGTGAGCCACTTCCATCCTCATACATTACAATGCATTTACAATTGTAAGAAGACAATGATGAATTGGATGCAAACTATTTGTCCTTAGTGCATTTATCACACGCTTTATCTGTTTAAACTAAGCCAATATGGTCATGTTAAATGACTTAAATAGCCGTTTCAGTCGCTGTGTCCTCTGTAGGCCAAATCTGAATAGAACAATCAACAATCATGCTTCCACGACTTGATGTGAAACTAGGAAACGATCCAAGCCTAAAAAGCAATTAATACTGGACATTCCTCTCTTGGAAACTGATCTAAAAAGGCATAACGTTAAGGGGTTATATATAATCAGTGTCGGGTAGCTTCTCAAACCGCATGCTGCTTATTATTTAAAGTAGTTCAACTATAGTAAAGCTACCCTTTTATAGAAGTAATTATCAACACCACACCTACACTACATTGAAGTGATTTAATTATAATCTTTAGATGACAGGCTTGTATCAGTAGCCTATTAAAAGCTGTTTTATTTTACATAGAGCTATGCATTTGTGGAATGTAATGAATTACTGAATGAATTACTGAAAAATAATGCATTTTATCTCACTTAACTAAATATGTATATACATAATGGAATACATGACTGATTGATTGATTGTATTACAGGATTTAAGAGTTTTGACATTTTTAGAATAATTGATTTAATAAAAATAAGAATAAGAACTCAACAATCTGTACTTTTATTTTCTGCTGGTCTGCTTGTGCATAGATTTGTATATTCTGCTTTATATATATATATATATATACATGTGCATAGACATATACATATACACATTTATACATATAATATATATATATATATATATATTATATACATGCATACATACAACTTTGTTTATTTATTTATTGATGTTTTACAGAAATTGAATTATTGTAAACATACACACAATCATTGGGGACTTTCATTTATGTAATATATATATGTATATATGTATATATATATTATTATTTATTTATAATTTTTACATAAATGAAAGTTCCAAATGATTGTAATAATGATATTATAAGACTTTTATGCTGGCATATTCAGATTTTGATAATTTTTTCATCCATCTTCCTGGTGCCTCCAAGACAACATAAATTTCAGTACTTGCATTCTTGACAACCTTGTTATGGAACTGTAAAAAAAAGAAAAAAAATCATATATATATATATATATATATATATATATATATATATATATACACATAAACATATATTTACTTATTGACTAACTTTTTTTCTCAGTTTTTCAAGTTAGTAGAGTCATGACTGCTTAATATAACAGCGCTGCATATAATTCATGCATGAAATGCTGACTGTAGAGCATCAAATGGCCCTTTGCATCATACATTTGGGTGAAGGAGAGATTTATAGTCTTTTGTAAGTGATATTTAGAGCAAATGTTTTCCTCCAACGTGGTTCAGCTGGAAGTCACTATTGTTATTTTTTTCAAAGCAAATACAGCAGGGCCTATTCCAGCGCAACACCTGGAGTTCCCAAACAGCAGCCGAAATCCCAAAAGAGCCGTGCCAAGTGCTAAACCACACACTTCTGCATTTGCATAACTTTTGCATCGCTCTGGGATACGCAGCAAAATATCTATACTCTGAGGGCGGAGGACTGATGGATTTGTTTAGGGAGACGTCATGTATGACATCAGCAGTGTGTTTCCTGCCATAACTTATTTATGTTTACAGCCATGCGGAGCCTAGAAACAGCTCATATTGCTAGTTTTTCTTAGTTCTATTGCTGCCTCTTGAGTTTCGTTCATGCATTAAATGTTCTCGGTTGCTTTTGAAGAAAGAAATTGCCTCCCAAATGACTGGTGAATCGATAGAGTCAATGCCGTTTCAAACCAGACATACACCTTGTTCCATTCATAACCGGATTTTGACTGCATAATGACTCACAGGACTACAGATCTCCTCCACTTTGCAGCAGCAGCTGAGCGGGCGATTCCGCAGCTGCAGCCTTGAGAAGAATTTATGTTTAATGCAACGTCAGGTAGCTGATGTGTTTTTAAAAAGGTGAGTAGGAGTATCACCTATGCCAGTATATGCAGGAACGCAAAACCTCTGTGTTCAGCCAGATGAAACTACAACATAACCTGAACTGTGCAACTATTTACAGCTTGACGGCAAGGATGGAGTGATTATTTTAACCTGCTTTGGATCTATATATATTATATATATAACCCTGCCAAAAATGTGTATTTTACCCTAACAGAACACGGTTTTTATGAGTGGATCCCCCTCGAAACACGATTAATCTATTTTTGGGATAGTTTTGAGAAGCAATTGGGTGGGTTTTGTTGTGAAAACCTGGCAACTATTAACGCTTGTGTTAGCACAGTGTAGGATTGATGAGTAGATGGCCCTTCTCACCCCTTCCAAGATGCATGAGCTTAAATGACAGTACAAATGCAATGCGGTCACATGCGGTTCTGACTACCTGCATGTAGTTTGAGTGATCAGATCACAAAACGTTTTGGAGTTGAGAACACAGAAAACATTCAGCCAGAAGAGGACATCATTCAGAGGGATGACAGGAAGGAAGCGAACAATAAAAAAATGACAGATTGAGGATAAAGGCTAGCAGAATAGTTTAGGAGTGCGAGAGAGGAAGACCTGAACATCAGTGCCGAGTTGAACAGCCTCTCCCTCGCTGAAATCCTGGAGAACACAGCTCTAATCAAACAGACAGAGAAAACGGATGGAGGAGACGTCCCAGGTGTACCGAGCTGCAGGAAATGTCATTTTAGAAAGAGATGAGGAAGAGACACTGGCAAGCCAGTTACAGGAGCACCAGCACTACTTTATTTTAGGGCCTCAAAGGGGGAGAAAGTGCGAAAAAGAGCAAGATAGAGAGGATGAGTAAGAGATAGATAGAAAAATATACATCATGTGGCTTATTCATTTGATGATAGGTAGCATGTGTTAAACAGTATTTTATAATCAACCTGGTCTCATAAAAATATGTACCTTTGTACACACCGTTTTTAAGTACCTTACAGCACATTTTGCCACAGTTTCAGAGAAATGTCCAGTGAGTGGCACTAAAACATGAGTTCAATGAACCCTGGCACATTTTAATTACGTTGATATAGTTATGTATTGCAGCGGTTAAGAATTGAAATGTCCCTGGACTGTTGCTAAAAGTTGGAAATATGCCCTACACCAAATCCAACCCTAAACCTACTGGATAGTGTTAACAAATGCAAAACTGATAAAATGCATAGAAATGCATTAGTTGATGTAACCGTGCCGTTTTATCTTCCTTTTACACAGATTTGAACAGTTTTGTCAAACCGTAGTTACACTGGATTTGAACTGGAGCTCCTCGTATCTGTACTCCGTAAACTACCGAACAAACCTACTGTCTATGAAAACCCATACATGCAAAGCTAAATATGTGTGATGCTAACATTCAAAAGCATCAGCTTAAGTCATAACATGATTTGTGTGCAAATTACCTTTTATTAATCGAAACTCTGTAAATGTGTATGAAAAGGTATAAAAGGTGTCAAGAGTTGTACTGTTTCTTTTGGGAACTGCAGTGATATGTATTTCTTTTGTGTATTGCTAAAAAGTGCACCCAGGTACATTTATGCAATGAGACCAGATAGATTCTAGTCTATATTGCACTATAGAAATAATCTAGAAAAAAATAGGCATTACGACTTTGAGGTCAGATCTGTCAAAAGGTAAAAATAGATTAAATCAGATTGGTTTATGTGAAAACAAATTAGTATGCAAAGGTTTTGACAGTTTATGAAATGACCTGTGGGTGATATTTCAAACTTGTTGAGCTTTTGATTGCAATTAAATTATTGCATAGGAGTTTTACTTTTGCTAACTTTACCACCTGGTTGTCATTTATAAATAAACTTACCATTAGGTCTTCCTTAGGTTAAGTGTATCTGAGAATCCATAACTACCAAAAGTTGTAATGTAACAAACAAGCTGTCAAATTAATATAAGATGAAGGTCCTTGTTCTGTTTTTCATTTTGGTCGTACTGCTCTATCCTTCGAGGTGTTCTGAGAGGGTTAAGCAGTACAGTTGCAAGCAAGCAGGTAAGTGAGAATGATGAAGTATACATATTTGTGCTTATATAAAACAATAAGGAGGAGTTTGTATGGATGTGACTGTTTTTGTCAGTGTAATCTCAGCGCTGTGTGAATGTGTGCACTGAAGCGTGCAGCCACTATCTACGCTTCATTAGAGCTTCATTTTACTGGCTTTCTGTTTGGAGCCATCATCCGTGGCCTAAAATCTGTTTATAAACTGGAAAACATGATATGATGTTTGCTGGGCAATACAATTGACATGAAATTAAAGCAATTCTCAAACAGTGTCCTAGAAAGAGGGAAGCTCGCATAAAGAAAGATGTCAGTACAAATGTCTGTGTTAATTCACTGGCTAAATAATCCAATAAACAAACACAAACAATCATTAATAATTCCATCTTTCTTTTGCTAAAATATTCAAGTGTACCAAGAGTGATATTGGTGACAAGTGATGGCAAAATGAGTCACAATGAGCAAATTATCCAAAACAGGCTGTTTGGAAATACATGCCCCTATATACATTTCTGTAACCCTGTAATTATGTTCTATGCTGCACATTTTACCACAGTTTCAAAGTGAAATGTCTAGAGAGTGGCACTAAACCACACGTTTAATATGCAACCGTGGCACATTTGTAGCACGTCCTGATTTTGCCAAGTACTATGTGTCCCTAGGACAACATTTTTGTTGATCCTGGAACAACAATGGCAAAAATATAGTCTTGACCATGTCTCTACACCTAAACCTACCCTTACCCATGAGTAATGCCTAAAATCAGATAGATGACTGACACTGATGAACAGGCACCAAACACTGTTTGTAAGCCTAAACTTCACAAAAACTGTTTCTTTCTAAATCTGATTAGTTAATAACAATGTTGAACCAGGGACATCTTGCATTTTGCAAAATCAGGTTAGCGCATTTGTATTAGGTGGGTACAGATACGTATTGCAGTGTTTTTATAATGCTGCTTGTTCAAACCTTTTCACCACCTAAGTGCAATATTTTGATGATGTCTTTCATACTTTTCTAGACCTTGACAGTGTTATTTTACAAGACAGTCAATGAGAGCTGACCGGTTTTTATCCAAAATATCATAAATTGTATATACAAACAACCTTTTTATGGATTTGAAACTATATAGAGGTAAGTGATTAATAGATTATAATAGAATTTTTATTTTAGGGTGGAGAAACTGTCAGACCTTAAGTGTCCATTTGCTCCCTATACAGTATATCTGCCTTTGCCCTTATTTGGTTGTTCCTGTCTGTTGATTAGTCCATTGTGTTAATTTACTCCCAGCCCTGTGCCCCTGTGTGTTTTGAGTTCTCCCTTCGTCAGTTCCTGTATTTAAAGTCTTCCTTGTTCGGTCGTCAAGTGTCTACCCTGATGTATTTGATGTCTACATGAGTTTATTTAAAGTCTTTCCGTTTGACGAATCTGTGACGTGCTCCATCGACGGACGGCAGTCAGCGTGACGTTAACCTTTTAACTTCTGTACAGTGTGTATACTGTATTTATTGGCAGTGTGAGAAACGAGTGGAGAAAAAAGTACTCCTCTCAGAAAACTTACAAATAAAGACAATTGTACATGTTTAATTACTGTTAGGAACACTGGAATTGCTAAACTATACAAACCTAAAATATGACCAAAATCGTGGCTCAAAGTTAGCCTGTGCAGATTCAACTCATTCACATTTAATAAATAACCCAGAAGAGCATTGGAAGAGCATGTCACATTTCATTCTTGCTTCCTCTCTTCTCTTCTCACCAGACTGCTCACCTCTTTCACATGGTCTTCAGGAACGGCTGACACTGTGCTGATGAACCCAGGCTCTCATCTGCTGACTGTGTGCTTTCCTGATTGCCTCTCTGACTTTGACCCGATCAGGACACAGCAGGCCGAGAAAGCCGGTCTCAGGGTCACGCAACCTCTACTTCTTCTCTTCTCTGGCCTCCGGCTATACAGTAAACTCATCCAATGTGCCATTCTATATCAGAGGTCTTCTCCCTTCCACAACAGTCCCTCACGGCTCCATCAGCTGAGACCTTTGATCTTAAACCTTGTTTCGACTCCGGTTCCAGCTCACAGGCCTCACCTCTGCTCGAACCCGAATAGGACGGTTTCTCTCATTTAATAATGCAACTCCCCAAGGCGCCTGTTTGTGCTAGATTTTGCACAATGCTGTTTGGCTTAATGAATTAATTAGCAGCATCATTAGCTCTGCAAAACTCAATGGTCTGGATCGTGTCTGACTTAGAAATCACAAGCAAAGATGTAATCAGCGCCCCCTATACTGTAATTATTGTTAGTGTTACTCACTCCAGCAATTGAGAAAATAAATTGAGTGAGAGACAACAAAGCTATCAGTGATGCACAGTGGAGATATAGTATAAACATGCTTAGCACATGCCACAAATTAAACATTATTGTATACGTATACCGCACAAATTAAATCCTTAAAAAATCTTGACACATAATAATAATAATAATTATATATATATATATATATATATATATTTTTTTTTTACCCTCAAGAATAAATCAGTTTTATATTTTAATATTTGCCCTCAATAATTCTCACTCCCTGATTCAGTGTCATACTAAACATCAGTGTAGAAAAGAACATTCCCGTGTTTTGTTTTCTAGCTGACATCACATCTTATAGTGAGAGAGCTCAAATGTGGCCAGGTTTTCTGCTTGAGCACATCGGCACTGAGGAACAGCAGAAGAGCGATCAAATGACATGAATGTCGACACGTGGAGTGGCAAGCATGAAGAAACATTCATTACCATCCAAGGACCCCAGAGAAAGGCAGTCCTAACTAATCGGCAGACCTGGGCCAGGCATGAAGAGCAGTGACCCACTTCACATTTCCAGTATATCTAAATACATATTTTTCACACTTGAGCAGCGGCGAGCGGGCGATTCCATGCTTAACCTTCACTGTAGAGACATGAAGGACATCTTTTGGATGCTCACATACTATCTGTGGTTGCTGTGAATTTGGACTGTGTTATAGCTTACTGCATATTTTTGGGTGGTCTATGTTATGTTTTGAGAGTATTATAGAGAGGTTATGTCCAGCTGAAATGAGACAAAGATTGTGAATTTGCATACTGTATACAAGCTTGCAGACTTACAATAGATGTTCTCTACAATAAACGTTTATTAGCTGCTAACCTCAAACAGACACTGAGGGACGTGCTCCCAAAGAGACAAACAGAAGAGCAACTGGAAATGATCTATTTGAGTAAATTGAAGCTGGTATATATGCAAATGACTCCATTTTCTGAAGACATAAAGAAGATGATTGAGTTATCCATGACGAATGGGGATGCTCCAACATTGCTATCACAGGCCACTGTCAAAATGTTAATCAGGCTTATTACCAACTTTATTCCCATTTCTCTCTTTTCAAATTCATAATTACACTCTGATTAGGTCATAAGGGCCGGATAAATGGAAAAAGAATTGTTAGATTTAGGAGGGAGATCAGATTTGTGGAACTGCAAGATGGTCCTGGAGAACATTGGAAGGGGATTTAATGATGAATCATTAAATTGAGATGAGTGATATATTGTTATTTTTGAGAGGCATAAGTGGAGAATCATAAGCATGGTTTCCAGATTAGTTTGATGTTTTGCAGTTCTTAATGGTAAAACAATAATGGTCTAACGATCTGAATAGTGTGAATGAATGGATGGGTGGATGTGTTACTGTCCACAAAATGCATGCCATATTAAAACGTCTGGATTCACCTGATTGAGTGCATTAATTAATGCCTCCAATATTACACTACTATCATTATTTTGGTGTTACTTAAAAATGTTAATTAAAATAGCCCTATTATTATTGACTCATCACTGAGCTATGAAAAGGATTTCCTACTTAGCTCATTGCATTTCAGGGATTTATTTTTTGTTGATTTTCTGGAGGAAAGTGGCATCTACCTTTTGAGATTAGACAATACCTCTTAATTAGATTTCCCACAAACATCATTGACATTCCGGAAAACAATAATAACATTTAAAGCAGAAAAGATATTAAATGCAAGGGAATGCCAACAAAATCCTCTATCATCATTCTGCTAGTATTAGCAGAACATACATTTACTAGTCCTGCAACTCTACAGAAGACAAACGGTTTGTTATGAATTACAAAAAGGCTTGTTCAGGAACAGTTTGGAAAATAAATAAATCGGCACATGATGGTGATCATATACGTGCCATTTGTTCTGGACACATCTTGGTCAGGTTTTTGCTTTGTCAGGCTGCGTGTGCAGACAGATCGGTGTATTACATTGGTTCCTTATGTTTTCAAAATGCTCTTGAGGTACTCCTCGAGGAATCAAAGCAATATAGAAATCCTGGCCAGGACGTGTCCGAAAAAATATATTGTCACCATCCTTTATAAAAGTAGTTTCATGCATTAATTATGCTTTTTAATGCACCTAATAATGCACTGTATAATCTCATGAATAATTGTCACCACAGTACACTATGGCCTATTAAATGTTTCTGTTGTAATTATTCATGACAATATTACATTATTAATACATTATAGTAATTATTTTACACATTAGTAGTAATTATTATGCATTATAGCCTTTAATAACCCTTTATAATAATGCACTATAGATACAGACTTCAAAACTGTTAACAAAATATCCTGTTCACTGCATAGAATAGTGTTTCCCAGTAGAAAAAAAGAAAACATTTAAAACAAGATAAATTCACCTGAGAAGCCATACTATAAGCTTTAAACAAGGCAAAGATAATGTTATTTTTCTTACCCCACTGGCAGTTTATTCTTGTTTTAAGCATTCGCCTCACAAAATTTCATTGGATTTCTTTGAAATTAAGACTTATTATGTAATTTTGCATCCTTCTGGTGTCGGACATAACTGTAGAAATCTTGTCTCAGCAAAAGCTCACTCTAAGCATCACTCAACATCAAATAATTATTTCTAACGTTTCACACAGAAAGTGTATCAAATGAAATTCTAGGTTTTCAAACTCTCCATCTTTCGAGTTGAAATGAAGTCTCGGCATGTGCTTTTAGCAGATCCTAAAACAGACCTGCATCATCTTCTCAGATTGTGTAATCTGTACACTGTTACTGGCTCCAGACCCTTACCACAATGACATCCTTCTGCCAAGTTAGGGATAACATCATCCAGTTTAATTATCTAGATCACATTTTATTTATTTTGCTGCTAATTCATTGGCACCAGTCCAAATTAATTTAGCATATCTACACACTTTGCTTCAGATGTGAGCTTCTTTGACCTGGAGGTCCTAAAAGCAAATTAATGTCATTTTCTCTCTCTGCATCTTCTGCTTGTAGCTTTGGTGTTTGTTATAGCATCAAACAGACAAGAGCGACTCAATAGAAATAAACTCAGAAACAACTTGCTCATTGCAGTATTCCAGAGAGTTAAAATCTTGAGAATTCAGCAGCATGCAAACAATAATAATGTGATGTGGTGCACAACTTTTCAAAAATGCTAAAAAAGCTTGAGCATCTCTGACCAGCGCTGGGATCTCTGTAGTATTAATTAAGCAAACACACATAAATGCACTCTCACACTCACACACATTGGTTGCTAATGATTTTGCTAGGGTGGCATTTTTCAAGCTTTCAAAGTAAACAGGAAGGTATTTGCTTATGCATGGGCATGCTAATGTGAGTAAAGGCGAACAAAAAATATCCTGACATAGCAGGGGGGAACACAAACATTTTAACATTTACTTATAGGATATTGTAAATCGATGGTAAAAGACATTTACATTTCAAATAAATAGACTCTTTCTGCAGGTAACATTAGGTGGTGGTAAGTGACTGTAAAAGGATTTGTTAAATTTGTTTAAAAAAAAAATTACTCTTTATGAGTGAGTGAGTGATTGAATCATTCATTCAAATGATTCACCAGTTCAAATGCATCATAAAATCATTGCGACATTTGATTCACTCAAATGAAATTGCATACTATCCATATATCTGCCCTAAATTGTTTTTTTAATTACTAATATCATCTAGAATTTAGGATGGATAGTAGTAGAGGGCTAAGCGAATAACGACACTTATAGCTCGCTTTATCGCCATGGACCTCAGACCATACAGTATCGTTGAGAACG
>JAUCMS010000105.1:2275418-2291148 GCA_032357445.1 Enteromius radiatus | reverse complement strand
CTTTTTTTTAATCGTATCGTGACAATGTATCTAGATGCGAATCGTATCGTCTTTCACCTGAGAGATTCACACCCCTAGTAAGAAGTCTTAATTTGTAGTTTTTTACGCTCACATGTTGAAATTAACTGAGGCTTTGACACTACAGAGTTCAAGAAAGCACACTTGTTTAGTTTCCCCCTCATTGTGTTCTTTGAACCAATTTTGTTTACTTCTACCCGGGTCAATCAAATTGACCTAGTACTTGCTTTCGTGATATTGATGTAATATTATTTCTGTAGATATGTATATGGCTGTAGATATGATGATGGAGTGCACACATGAAACATATTTTCACAGCTTGCACCACTTTTCAGAACCTTGAAGTCTCTTTTAGGAGGACAACTTATTTATTTGAAACTTACTGAGTGTAGACATAAAAGTACACCACTTGGTGGATTCAAATTGTTCACTCAAACCATTGCAGTGACAGTAGCCTACTGTTCTCTTTCTGCTGGAGTGAAGACAGTTCTAAACATTGAAACTTTACTGATTGAGTGACTGACTAAGAACCATTTATTTCATTTAATTTCTGTCTTAGCAAAGCAACTTGTAAGAAAGTGCATGTATTGTGTTCTTGTGATTGCCTCAGCAGGTGGATAATGAATATGTTTACATCCCTTTTTTTTTTTTGTTACAACAGAAACTCATTTCTCACCACAAGTATTTTGCGCTACAACACAAGAGCTATGGCAAGCATCATTTCATACCCAGTGAAAGGGTTTTTTGTTGTTGTTGTTGTTTTTTTTATATATATATATATATAGCATTGTGACTAGTTGTGGAGCTGCCGTTGTTTCAAACCTGTCTGACAGAAATTGTGAAGATGGGAATTTTTCAGGCTGGCTTGTATATTGATAGATTGTTTGTGAAGCTCTTGGCTCATAACAATAAAAAGATTGCAATGATATAGCAGAAAGAGGTGTATTAATTATATTTGATGTGGCGCAGAGAGTGGCTTCTCGCTATGAAAGGCAAGATTTATTGTTTTACCTATAGGTCAATAGCCTATTCACATTAAGGAACAGTGAGTCTGGGCAAGCTGTTACTCGAAATAGTCTAATTCATCATAATTAAGAAAGGCTTTACAAATCCAAGGAACAGCATTGAAAGTTCTATTGAACATTTCATTGAGCTATTCACAGTGGCTGCCACTGGGTTAATACTTAATAAAGTAGGACTGGCCTGTTACTGTGCTGATTTTGGCAGAGCATTTCCAACTTTGAAACCATCAGGAAACATTAGGTCTTTGATTTTTGGCTCTCACGTTGAAACAATGATGCTTTTGATGCATTCTGCTTTGAGCCAGTCTGCTGCAGATTCACTTATTAAATTAGGCACAGATGAAAAATTGGATAATGAGGCTTTTTTTTTTTGGTTCCGGCTTTTATAATTTTGTCCATCTAGCGGCTTCAAACCGCTGGCGTTCAAGCACAGATTTGTTTCAGTCGAGCTATGTGTTGCCACACTGGTTGGCAGTGACCGTCTATGACAAAGACAACAAAACCTCTATAATGTCATTGAGCCTTTGACGTGCTATTTTCGAAAATTGCTTTGAAATGAGTTGTTAATGGGTCCAAACGCAAAGTGTAATACACATCGCCAGTTTGGGAGATGAAATTGAGGGATGAGAAATGTCTCATTTAAAGTGCAGAGTTCAGCTATCACTGTCTCACTTCAACTGGGTGCTGATGTACAAATGACAGCAGGAATAAACAAACACAGGCTTTTCCCTGCAAATTGCTAAAGCAAATTGCAAACTGCAAATCTGCGTTGCATGTAAATTGATCTCAGAAGTATCTCTAGAAGTCATGCTCAAGCTTTTTTAGCGCATAATGACCCTGTTCACACCTGGTATTAACATCTGTCTTGATCACAGGTGGTCAGTGCTAAAAAAACATGTACAAGGGGTCCAAAATGGTCTAATAGGGTCTAATCTGTACAGTGTGTGGCCACATCGCTTTTGAAGTGAATTAAAACCTTTCATCAAAGTTGTCCAAAAGCCAAAATGTGTTCTTAGGGCAACTTCAAACTTTTTGATCCAAATGTTAATTGCTATATTATAGCCATACTTATATTTATTCACAAAGATATGGCCAAATTCTGTAGCCCTACAAACAAGGACAACAAACCTGGAAGAAAAATAGGAATTTTCAGTGACATTCCAATCAACCAATCAGATTTGAGGGATCATTAATCAGTTTTAGGTTTATGATCAGGGTTAGGCGCTTGTTAATCAGCTATTGTTTCATACTGATTTTAGGCATACGTTTTGTGTGGGGATTGGGATAAGTCTATCTTTTTGCACAGTAATATTTATCCAGGATCAACAAAAAAATCCATGAATCTGTCTGGCAAACATGCATGATTTTTAATAGACGGCTCTTGGATTAAGTTTTGTGATGCGATTGAAGAAAAATATATAATTTTGCCAAGAGTGAATGTAACACTATTAGAAGGTTAAACGGGGTAAACGTGTGTTCTTGAAGGAACAGCAGCACCTTTATTTTGGCTACACCTTACATGTGCAAAAATCATCATATTATATCTTCAAAACACATTTTTACTATTATGCATATGCTTATCTGGTTTAGTGATTTCAGTCAGCTTTTCTAGAGGAAAAAAAAAAACATTAAAAATCCTATACTAATCACTAGCCTGCGGCTGCTAGTTGACACGCGGCTCTGTAAACAGACAGTGATTAGACAGACTGTGATCGTATGCCGTTTAATCTGTCAGTACTAATCACTGTCAGATTTATTCATTTACGATTGGATGCATATGTGATTTTATTATTGAAATTACATGTCCGCAGACAAGCCAGCAGTCAAAATAAGTTTTTTCCCTCTGGTGCAAATATCAACTTACTTTGACTACTAAGACAGCCACAAAGAGTAACATGTTGCCAAAGGCTACTCTGATGCCCAACAGCTCTCCGTTATTTCAAAAGCTCCGATTTTACCTTGTTTGCATATATTTCCCACCTGCATACATGTATTCATTCCCTTTACTTTACCAGCCTCCGTTGGCACTATTTCAGATGGTAGATTTGAAAGAAAGAGTTACATTTCTGCTTTGGTGCACAAACATGACAATACATATTATATCATCTAACATTATTTTACAATACAAGCAGTAAAAAGGTAACTATACAACCAGTAATTTCAGTGAAAATATCTATGTTTCTCTCTGATTTATGGAGAGATTTGTGTGGAGACTCAGCTGATGGTGGGCTCTGCCAAACTTCTGACTGATGCGGCTGAAAGCAGAGCTGGCAAACAGGCAGACATCTGATGTCCTGCTTTATAATTTACTTCACACATGGTAAGAAAGATGTTTATGTGGTCTTGATGATACCATTTTGTGGGGTGGGGGTTGTTAAATAACAGTTGATATAATTGATATAATGCAGCGCAATTATCTGTTGTGTAACAAACATCAGGAATATTCATTGTTAATGCCAGGAACACCCGCATATTTTGAAATAGATTGCCTGAATATTATGCATATTTAAATCATCTTTACAGAAAGTGCTGGGATACAACTAGTGAGCAGGGTCGGTAAGATTTTTACAGCTGTTGCATTTGTTTGATTATATTCACATTCTGTTCATACAAGTAATTGTTTTCTATTTGAAAACATTTTAGAATGTTTGTTCTTTTGATGGCAAAGCTTAATAATTCTAATATGCTGATTTGCTGCTCAAGAAACCTTTCTTATTATCATTGTTGAGAACAGCTTTGCTGCTTAATACTGTATTTTTATGGAAACCTTAAAGTCAAAATTCATTGATGAAAACAAAGTAAAAAAAGAATTATTTTTCTTTTAAATTATAATCATTGAATTATTATTTTTATTGGTATGAAAACCATTAACATCCCTTGTGGCCCCTCAGAGGTGACCAGGTGAAACGGCTAAGCAGCTCATATGTGTGGAGAATGAAAGAAGTTATTTAAGATCTGGCTTGGCCAACATTCTTCTTCTTTAAGCCACCACTTCTATGGGACCACGGGTCGAATCTGATGAGATTGAGTTTATTGGCATCCCCCGTCTTATTGCCCCATGAAGTACAGAAGGTCACTCCTACAGTATATAGCTAAAGGGACCTGAAAAATAGAGTTAGTTTTGGCCTTCTTGGATATAGCATGCACCCTTTCTTGAGTTGGTTGAGCTGACACCACCAACACAAATTGAAAACCGACCCCCTTAATACCTTAATACCTTCTCCTCCCCCTGAGAGTGATTGCAGAACCATGCGGACGCTCTTGCAGATGGTATTCTTCAGACTTGTACTTGAAATCAGGTGTGGAGCAACACAAGAGCAACCGTACTTACAAGTGACTCAGACACAGTTCTGCAGCCGTACAAATTGTGGCCTCCAGGTTACATGGTCTCCACCTGTCAGACGTGTCTACCTGCGCTGTCCTTAGCTTGTCTTCTGTTGTATTCAAGGGCTTGTACAGTGTCCACCTCTTCTCCAAGTGCAGTATCCTGCAGTAGATAATGTGTGACTCATGGATGAACCCTACAGAAAGTCCAGGGCATGATGGAGAACAGGGTCAGATGTGATGTAGAAGCTCGAGATGTCTTGGCAATGTGGTTTTCACATTTCACGTTCTTCACCTGTCTTCCACCTTAGCCCCATCACCCTCAGCTCTCTCTATGTGTGTCTTGGTTCATCGTTATCGTCTGCCCTTAAGGCACCTCTTCCTCTCATTCAGAAGTGCTTCCAGGATGCAGGTTGCCCCAGGCGTTTAAACCTCAGCTGATCATCCCTTCACTGCTCTCTGTGGTCAGTGGCTGCTTGCACGAAGGTGAATAAGGTTTTTGGAGGTGAACGCATCCTTGACTTCCATACAGCACCATCTCCAGTATACTGCAAACCCACAGTGTTATTGCACCAGGAAGGCCAGTTAATGAGCCAACGGTGGTTAAAATAGAGTTTGTATGTGCAACCTGTTGTGAGTGACATAACACGCTGAGAGTATCAGCAGTGGGAGTGACATTTACAACTGTTAGAGTAACATTCGAAAACTTCGGCGTACGTAATACTGCTGGAGGCTAGGCTCAATGGCATGAGTAGTTGTTCTTTGGCTGTTTTTACTTTTCTTTCTGTGCTTTTCTGAACAGAACATCTTAAATTATAGAGGTATCAATGGTAAAATGCTGTTCACGTGCCAGACAAAGCTCACTCAAACGTGCCTACGGCAACAATTCTGATAAATATTGCATTGTAAAATGAACATGTTAAATTTCAAAATCCATTTTAATATTGATTAAACACAATACATTGATAATGTTAATCCAACACTAGCATCCACACAGCTAACAAGTTTACCTGTTGTAGCTTATCCACATTGTGTGCACAAAAGACAGAGTCAAACAATACCCTGCACATATAACCATAATCAGTTTGAAATGGACTGAACGTTGTTGGTGTTTTACCGCTGGTATTGTTCATTTTAGCTGGAAACTGTGACAATTTGTATGTATAGATATATTTTGTGAGCTTTGTAAAATATGTAGATAGTAGCATGTCTTTGCAATATGCCTGTGTTGGCACTCACAGTACTCCCACTGCTTCCTCATTAGCATCATTAGCTCATCCATCTTTTTGGCAAGGGATCTAACATTTCCGACCATGATAGAGGTTGTAAAGGTTGCCGAGCCTTAGAATTGTGGTTATGACATTAACAATTTCAACATTATGCATTTATCATTGAATATTTCTTAATATGAAGGTTTGGAGCAATGCCAGAATGAACTTATGCCATTGGCAGTTTTTCAAATTTGAGTTATTATTAGTTCCTTTTTTGGCCAAATCTCACTTAAGCAAGCTAAGTTAAACTGCGATATCACCTTTTTGCCTTTAGAGAAAGACTGATCCGCTATTACCCACAGCATCAATATGAAAGCACTGTGCAACAACCGCAAAGAGAAGGGTGAATGATTCAATCGCTTGCCATGTCCTTTGTGTCCTCCCTAGGAGGAGAAGAGCTTTGTGAAGATAATCACTTAAAAGAAATTAACCATCCTTTGCTCAGCTGCTTGTTGCTTAGTAACTTTATACCATCTGGGAGACACATATTTCCATCAAGGGAGTGAGGGAGAGAGCAAGAGCTCTGAGAGACTATCATGTGCATGTATTAATTATCTGTTTTCATACACTATTTAAGCAGAGAATGAAATGTCTTTCCCGTTAGATTAACTGAGATTAATTTTTCCTTCTGCATTTCCACACTGAATAATGCTAGGAACAGTGGCATATTTCTGTAGGTCCCTGTACAGGAAGCAAGCAGTGATGTGATGCATGAAAATTTTCGGCAGGTATATAGTGTTGAGTTTGCCTAGGGAAGGATGGGTCAGTCCAGTGTTTTTTTTTTAAATAAAAAGTTCACACTTCCTCATTAATAGCTGAATAGAATAAGCGTGTTTGGCGCGCTGTCCGGGGAGAGGGCTGAGAGTTCGGCGGACTCTGAGCCCCAGGGATTTTTACCCCTTGGCGGCGAGAGTTAGACATATCTCGGCGTCTGGCCCGAACCCCGAGAGCCCCCCGGGAGAGAGGTGAGGTCTAAAGGCGGAGTAAAGGGAGGCGGAGGGATGCAAAGAACGAGATACCAGAGAATGGGAGTTCGCTCTATTTAAAGGAAAACCTCTTAGCTCTGACAGGGTAATCAGAGAAAAGGCTGACTGGGGAACGAGCTGTCAGCCGTGATTGATAATTCGTATGTGCTTCTCCCTAAATGTGTTTATAAATATCATAACAATTAATACAATTATAAGCATTATTATTTAATGGACCTGAGCTAACACAAACTAACAATGACAACTTATTTTTATTAACCAACAATGATTATTATTTTTTTTTTATTAACATTATTGACCATTTTAACAAAGATTAATGAGTAATGAAACATATATATTGCTTTTTGTTGCTGTTGTTAGTGAATTAATTCATATTAACTGATGAGGCTGTATGGTGAATTTTTGTTTATACAGTATGCTATAATTTAAGCTAAGAAACCAGCATTTATTATATAATTGTCAATGATTATATCATTGACTAAATGAAATATTGATAAACAATCCCATTTTGGTCTAGTGCGACTTCTAGCGGGTTGTCACTATTTCTGCAGTTCCGTGTGGTGCTGGTTCTGATGAAGAAATAACATACTTCTGTTGTATATGTTATTGTTATTTATTAATTTATTTAGTACACTTTTTTATCTCTATTATTTTTTATTAAAAAATGAGCATACAGTATCAAAAGATCAAGATTTTAAAAAGCAACCAGTACATGTTTTATAATAACATAATTTAAATCAGTACTTCTAGTTTTAATTCATGTCCCAGATATGGAATGCATTCTCCATGTATGATACTTAGGTGTATTCAGAACATTTCAGATCCACTGATGTAAATGTAAAAAAATCTTTGCTTTTCGTCAAAAGAAATCCGCTGACCTATCAAGAGCTTCTCCTGCTCACAGAAAAGTAATTAAATTAAATTCCGTTAATTTTGTCAAGCTACCATCTTAACATATTTGTAAGTAATGGCCATTTTCGATGTTCTCTCATTTGAATGTTTTTTCTTTTGAAAAAGAGAAATATTCAAATCAAATCGAGACATTTGAAAAAAGGAATAATGTTCTTTTACAAGCATCTTACAGCACACATCTGTCATAAAGACGTTGATGCATTCTTGCATATAGTGCTGTCACTAAAAAAGCAATGCATATTAATCAAATTTAATAGCTACAGCTTTAGGGCTTCTACCCATGAGACTCTATGATGCTGCATAGACAGGGTCGGCATTGCAGGGGGCCCATTCTGAATCCTCTCATCCAAAATGTATACATTAAAATTGCATGTATTAATATTAAATCTTTCCTGTTTATTTTACACTGTTTAAAAGTCACAGTGTTTGTTTGTTTTTTACAGTAAATAACGTGGTGATCTATTTACTTTAAGCAACGATGACAGATTTTGACATTTCCTAACACTTAATTTACAGAATTTTGCCGACCATGGGTTCTGTTTGTCCTGGTCCTGATCCATAACATAACTTTTACTGTGCTTTTCTTTTCTGTTTCTCTCATTGCTTCTGATGTTTGTCTGTAGAAGAAAAAAATAATAAAATGGATGATAATATTGTCACACAGCTTCAGTCACAAAATAAAATCCATATTAAGGTCCATATTAATTTAAACATTATTCAGTATGTTAAAAACATGTTCATCTTTTTCTTAACAAGATATTTATAACCTAAATTTCATGTAATTCCTAATCTAGACTACCTTTCAAAAGTAAAAAAAAAAAAAAGGCTTCTATACTTTGTAGCAATTGAATGCTTCCATTCAAGAAAAAAAAATAATAATTAATTTTTGGCTGAATTTTTTCTTTAAAATGGCAATAATAGAACACCTAGCACATTTGAGCAACTTTTACATTTAGTTAGTGTAAAGTGACAAATGTGCACTACTCTGAAATTCCAAATGTACCTTTAAGTAATTCATCCTGGTGCTGACTCTGGTCTGAGGACGATGTGAATCCATCGATTTTAGTGCTGCTGGTGCTTACGCAGAATTTGAGAGTAGCCTGTCCATTTGTGCATTCCCAAAAAAATCTGATTTATTGTATTCCCACTTGATTTCCTGCTTCTTCCACACCCTCAAACTAGCCCGTCTTAAGCAGTCCGATCCGCCAAACGCTCCGTCAGAGCTTTCTCTTTTGTGTAAACGCCCCGAGGGTGTGTAAGACAACAGAGAGGGAAATTACTTAAATTAGTAGTGGGTGAGATATCGCTTCTCTGGAACCGCCATGTGCCTACAAAAGGTTGCGACCTGATTCTTTCTCATCTCTGCGGTTTGAGTTCAAAGTCACCAATGTGACCTCAGAGAGCTTGCCGGACGTATGACTTGTGTCCATCCACTAATCCCACACAATCTGCGCCATTTATTTCAAAAGAAGACAAAGTTTTGATAAATGGGCGGACGTACACATCATCTATGTTGACATTTTAAGTGCTTCAGTAGTATCTGTCAAAAAACAAACTTCCCAGTCTGCCAGGAAAGCTGACACCAGATATCCACAACGGACACACGTATGGAATTAAAACATATCACAACTATAAAATGTACATGAAGGGCTGTCGGATTGAATTGATATTTTTCACTGGCTGATATTTTTATTTTGCCCTACTTGGCTTTCTCTAGTGCAATTTTTTGCATTATTAATTGACTGAAACATTTGTGTTCACTGCCATCCTTCTGGCTGACATGCCCACTTTGTCACACAGAACTCAGGAAGTCTGGATAATGGGACAGAGAAGCGGAAACGGACACACATACACACACACACACAGAAAATGGTTGAGAGAATCCAAAAACAAACACACAGGCTCTCCCGGCTTGGTTTGATATCCCACTGTCCGGCGCGCTGCCACAGTCTCTGCTGCTAATCAGTGCAGGAATATGTGGCTACGTGGCGCACGGGTGTCAGGTGATTTATTGGCTCCCTCTGAGGTGCCGCTGAAGTGGCTCAGAAAAATGACTCTGCAAACTGATCTCGGACCTGTTTTTACTCTCGCAAGAAGGTTAGTTCAGGATATTTTTAGGCGAAGGAGTCAGAAATTGATTTTGTGTCGTGCGAAGGGAGTTAGGTCTTCTTTAGAATCAGAATCAGAACTAGACCTATTGTGTTTGGCAAGCGTAATTCTATGCTCCTCTTTATTTGCATGAAGGATTAAGGGAATAGTTCACTCAAAATTAAAATTGTCATTTACTCACACTCGTGTCACTGCAGCTTTCTTTTTTCACCGAAATGACCTTTCTATTATGAAAGGAGGTGTTTTGCAATGATATTTAACTAACATTATTTCACCAAATTCTGTATTTAATTTATATAATCAGTAGATTCAAGATAAATATATCTCCATACATTTCAATTATTAGTATTATTTTATGTTTAGTTGAAAGTACAGTAAAAACAGTAATATTATAAACTATAATTGTATTACAGTTTTCTATTTGAATATATTTTAAAATGTCATGCAATGTCATGCAAAGCTGAAATTTCAATATCATTACTCTAATCGTCATAGTCACATGATCCTTCCTGAATTTAAATTACTTATTTGAATTCCTCTTCCTGCCATTTCAGTTTGAATTCTAATCCAGTCAATTCAATTCTAAATGGAACTGATGCATGGGTGTTAAAATGAATCTGATTTGTCCTACCTTGGCATTTAGAAGTGTATACGTATTATATACATCATAACATTAGACTATACAGTATATAAAGTTAGAAACAGTGTCATGTAAGGTAACAGAACAGAATAGAAGTAGTTGGGAAGGACTGGAGGAGTGAATCTGGCAGATGGTTTGACGCTTGATTGAGAACTTAAGAACTTGCTAGAGGTGGTTGTGTGTGTGTGTGTGTGTGTGACTGGAGAGCAGTGCTTGTTCAGAAGCATCTCAAGTTACTATAGAATCAGAATCACAATCAGGCTACCTATGATCTTGTCTAAAGGCTTCATACTTGGCTATAGGCTAACTTTTGAAAGAAAGAAAATTGGTTTCAGAAGACCTGCAAATCATAGCTGGGAATCATATACTATATCTAATCACAATATAGCAGTAGTATAGCATGGCCATGATTTAATAATATAAAGGAATGGGGTATGTGCACATGCTTAATTTGTCGTCACAATTAATATATTTTTGCACATTTCACGAATGGGACTTACATCACCCGTCTTAATTTTGTTAATAAAAGTTCTTTGTTTTATAAAAGCTTATGTATTAATTTATCATTGTACTATTTTTTTTTTTTAGTAAGGGTATTAATGAATCTATCCTTTTCAAGCATTTGTTTTGATTAAAGAAAGGCAAAGATAAATATCCAAGCAAGCGCTAGAGTGCGTGATTGACAAATATCTCATTTTGTAAAATATGTGGTGAACTGGGAAATTAATCATTTGAATCAATAAAAAAATAATAAATCGTCTTAGTGTATCTGTCACGATCAGCTGAATGTGCCAGTTCTCTGGATGGGTCTCAATCGCCCAGCAAACTGTGTGTGTGTTTACCTCTGTTTTCATGCCCAGACTCATTCTCACAAACTCATGTCTCTGCCCTGCTTGTTCGTTGTCATGGTGTTTCATTGTTGTCTCCGCCCAGTCCTACGTGTATAAATATCCCCCGGATGTCTTTGTGTTAGTGGCTCGTCAATGTTGGATGTACCGTGTGTTTTTCCCAGTTGTCAAGCCCTCCGTGTTTTCTCCGTGTTTCTCTGCCTTCCTGGATCTTGACCTAAGCCTGCCTCCGGACTCTAGCTCTAGCTTCGCCCTTTGCCTCATCGCTCGACTCTTGTCGTTGTCTCTGATATCCCCGTTTGCCTTTGTTGACTCTGCCCATTTCTACATTGTGTTTGCTCTGTGTGTGTGTGTGTGTGTGAATTAAACGTTTGCATATGGATCTGCACGCCTTCCCGCGTCTCACTCGTGATGCACGCTGGACAGATAGCAGAACATCATGGTTTAGAGTTATCTATTTTTGTTTGTCCTCCTGCCCAGGTTCACACATAAATGAAAGGAGGCATAGTATTTTAAGTATTTATTACTACAGTCCCTTTGGCTCACCTTACAAGGCACTATTATATTGCCAGTTTTTGCACTTTTGAAAAGTGCTACACAATTCCATCTGAATGGAACTCAGTATTTTGAGCAGGTATAATTACTGCCAACCTGAGAGTTCAAAATTTGTTTCCCTGGAATCTAAATTCTTTTTTCATAGCCACACTACTTAATGCCAGCTGAAAGTATTATTACTGTCCTCACTCATATGGACTGGTCACCTTTGCTATGCACAATGAGACTATTTGCATGGCAATGAACCTTTCAACAAGTGAACTTCTTTTGTATGGTGTATGGTTTTCTTATTAATCTATACCGTCAGCTTTTATAGAGACCAGACTTCTTGTTGCTGTACCTTTCTTTCAGTCTTGACATGTACAGTTTTGCCGCTAAAACCCATTATGGCACTCACCGTTGTAAAACTTGCATGATCCTGTAAATCTTTTAGCGAGGCTAGTTTGAATTTCTGCTTGTGAAGGAGGGGGGGGGGAGGTTAGGCTCTGGTAAGCAAGTGTTACTGCTTTAAAAGGTGCGGATGTGATAGGACGTTTTATTAAAGCCGAAGAACACGAGAAAAACATCATCCTCCGAGGTCTTGTTATTCTATCCTCTCCTCACTTCAAAACTCCCTGAATGAATCCATTTTTTAACACAGAGAGGATATAATCCGATGTCGATGTTGAAATATTTAGAGGTGTTCACCTCTGTATTTGCATGGAATAGGAGTCTATGCCTTCCCATGTGGTGGTGTAAGCTAAATTTGTTTTAGAAGTGGATATGCGTTAGAGTAGCATGTTGCCCTCAGTGGGAACCTCCATGAAAGATGTTACGATCACTGCCCACATATTGCTCAAATTCAATTTACAAGGCAGAATATGTCCTTCATATAGCATTTAACATGAAGTATATTTTTTTCCATCCATGCTTTTTATAAAGAGACGGTGAATTTATTGATTCACAGTATAACTTGCGTCTTACTGGTTGCTTTTAAACACATAATTGTTACCAAGGATACAAATGGTCATATCTGACAGAGAAGACTTTTGCTTCTAGGGGCAAACAGACTGACAATAGGAAATCAAAATTTAAAGTGAAGAGAGAGTAGGAAGGAAAATGAAATGTGTAAGGTAAGGGAGGGGAGATGGGAAACAGAGAAAGGGAAAATCCAATCCTTCTCTGGCGGGACATTGGCTGCTCAAGGTGAAATGCATCAAGTGGCCTAACCAGTTCATTGATTAGAGCGTTCTATCTTTAACTGAGGACTATTTGATGCTTCGGAGATGCTGCAATTAGCCTTGGTAAGTCTGGGGAGTAGTGTTGCTAAAAGTACTGGTACTTTGGTACCAAGTCGATAAAAACAATACCAGCCTTTTCGTAGCTGCTATCAAACACTCCCATTTATGTGAGTGCTCTATAATGAGAGAGCCAAAGCTTTCTATTCAGTTTTCTGGCAGCATTGCGATTTGTAGCCAATCGCAATCAGTGTTTGTTTAGCATTTGACTGAAATGGACAATCAGAGGTGTTTTAAATCAGAATCTCCTTAATATGCGCTGTGCATACTCGCAAATCATTTTGTTACAACCAATAATGTATGAACACAAAGTAAAAAGATTAATTGTGCAGTTTCGGAGTAGATTTGTTTGTTTGTTGCAGGCATGAGCTAGAAACATAGGGCCACTTTTGCTTCAGGAGCCCTGTAGATTCTGACCTTACCAATAACCAAAAACGTCCTCTTTGCTTTGACATTAACCCTGCAAGAATCTGATTTTGATTTAGGTGTTGTTGTTATGATAGTGCTGACTTTTGCAGTTCTGCAACTACTGTATGTGCTTTGTCTGACCTCCATCTGCCAAGTGCAGGTGGACATCTCTGCCAAAAGTTGATGCTGCCAGACAGCACGTTCAAAGATTACCTGTTCGATCTTTTTAAGCACTAGGCACAGCACGAGTTTGAACTCTCCACACGCAGGAATCCCCCCCCCCAACAAATTTGATATGCTTTGACAACCCACTCATTGTGTAAGGACTTACAAAATGAGACAAGGCAGCCGAGAAGGTTTTCACTGCACTTAGTGTACCATCTTCCAAATCCATTTTATACACTTCACCCAACGTTCATGTCCTCTAATGGAATTGCTGTCTGAAGGCAGGGGTGTCCTTATACATTTCGGCCACTTCCATTTGTCAGACAATGCAAAGAAAGCGAGCAGACATGTTCTGTAATGGCCGATGCATGTACTCATCAGCGTGATCACCGTGACTCGGGCAGAACGACCGTGAGCTGTTACATTCTCCATCAACAACAGTTAGAGAGGGACAATGTCTTGCGATAATAGAGGAAGTGGAAACAAGAGAGTCAATGCGTTGTCTCTTTAAATTTTTAAGCTCTCATGAAAAAATACTGTGACTGCAGACACAGCAGCAAAATCATCAACTTGCAAAGGGCCCATGGAGCTTTTAAGGATGCAGGCTCGAGTGCAGAGAGTTGCTAAAGTGCTGGATGCAAAATTATTTCAGTGTTTTGCAAATGAAAATAAAAAGGCGTATTTGTATTTGTAATGTCTCTGTTTTGTTGTGTCGCTTGGGGACAGGTAACAAGAGGACAGACAGCTGAGCTGCACATTTTTACAGACCTGCAGTAGGATGTGAAAATCAAGCACACTTGATAAAGCGCTTTATAGGGGATTGCATCCAATTAATCAGACTAATATTCACATTTAGTTACAGCAGGTAATGTACAGTTGGGTTGTGAAGTCAGCGACCATATGAAAATGTTTATTTATTTTATTTATTTGACTTTAAAGGAATAGTTCACCCAAACATAACAATTACAGCATATTTTACTCACCCCCAAGCCATCCTAGATGCACATGACTTTCTTCTTTCAGACAAACAGAGTTTTTTTTTTTTTTTTTAAATGTACCCTGGCTCTTCCAAGTTTGGTAATGCTGGTAGATAGTGGCCATTATTTTGAAGCTGTGTAAATCGGATATATCCGCAAGTTCTGATATTAAAGTTATAATATGTTCTCTGAAGCAGATTGATGGGTTTTTGTAACAAAAAATAATGTTAATTAATTATTATTATTATTATATATTTTTGATACAACAACTGTTAAATGGTGCCATTTTGAAAATTGGATTTTGGAGTCCATTGAAATTGTTTAGTATTAGCTGATTATGCTGTAATTGGGTGAGTTTTTCCTCAGTTTTTCAAAGTTATTATGTGAGGCAAAATGTTCAGGGTGATAGTTCTATAATTAGGGGTAAAAATCTCAGTGCACCTCATGATTTGGTTTGACTACGATTCAGAGGGCTGTGACTCAATAAAAAAAAATAAATAAATAAATAAAAATTATTGATGCATCTTGATTATTGATGCACCTGTGGGAACACTTGGTACTTACAGCAGAAAGTAAAATATTTGTAATGATTACAAAAAAAAAAAAAAATCAATTTTATATACAATTGATATATAATATACATATATATATATATATATATATATATATATATATAACATAGAATGAAAGCAAAAATATAAAATAATAGGGGAACATAAAACAGGATTTTTAAAATGTTTGTCTCTTTTTCAGCAGTGTTGCTGTTTAATCATTATTGATGACATAATGAATGGCAGCAGGTCTAATAGGTTGCATTCAAACTAACGCACATATCTGTTTTAACATAACCGATGTTAATGTACAGTATTACGTGATATAACCTCAAATTCTACTTCAGGATTCAAATTCATTAGTGTGAGCAGTTATTCACATTAGAAAGGGATCAGTAATCCTTTAAAGATGTACATTTAATTATTTTCTACTTCATTTGTTAGGCCATCAGTTATCAACTTATTTTTCTCTTTTAATATTCAAGTACTGTAAATTGATTTTGAGCAATAGGTCCATTGGAACCATCTAGAATTAAACGAAAACAAAGGTCCCGTAATGGGATTGGACCTTTAGCGCCGGTTTCCCGGATAGGAATTAGATTAAACCAGGACTAGACCTTTGCTAATTTAGGACATTTAAGAATTTTTAGAAACATGTCTTACAAAA
>JAUCMS010000105.1:2252098-2275318 GCA_032357445.1 Enteromius radiatus | reverse complement strand
TTTAGACAGCTCTTAACATTTATTTTAATCTAGGACTAGTCTTAAACCCTGTTTGGGAAACCGGCCCTTAATGTTTAGCAGTCCACTTCTTTAATTACAGCACAACCACCACAACATTAGGTATAAGATAGCTGCATTTGAATCAATATTATACACAACATGCATTGTGGGAAGCATCTAAAGTCAAATAAATAAATAATTAAATCCCTAAATGCTTTATAGTGACACATGAATGAATGAAAAAATGGATGGATGGATGCATGATGGATGATAGATGCTCAAGCATAGAAAAAGACAAACAATAGATAATGATACAAAATAATTGTAAAATAATTGAAAGGCCTGCATGACTGAGAGGCAGGAACATTAACTATACAGCCATGCATGACAGCAGAGTGACAGAAAGACCCAAAATAACATGATCCAGGTCACTTCCCCTATAAAACGTCCTCTAAGCACAAATCCAAGGGGACTTTGAATAAATTACTACAGGAAGAGCTTAGCGGTAGATGAGATGTGTGAGTGTGTGTGTGTGTGTCTGTACGTGTGTTTGTATGCGTGTCTCCTTATGATCCCTCAGCCAAACGACTGAGGCTTCTCGGGAAGGGATTGGTCAAACAGGTTGCTTCGTGGGTAAGCAAGTGATTCACACGAGACGGACAGTGTGAGGCCTCTAACCCTCTGATAGGCAGATTCCATACACTGTCAGGTGGTGACGCGCAGCCTCTGAGCTCATCCTGCTGAAGAGTGAGAGATCACAAGGGAACAAGAGAGACAAAGATTGCCTCTGCCGAAAGTGAATTGAAAGAACAGAAAAGGGCTGAGGGAGGGAGAGGGAATTTCTGGGCCTCTTGAGACAAACAAAACACCCGGGTTGCCAATCAGAAGACAGTCCCCAAGTGATGCTCTAAATCTGGTAGAGAGCTGGTAGTGTGTTTGCATGTGTCAGTGTGAGCGGGTTGCATCTTATTGCGCTCATCAGACGATGACTCAACTTCCAGGTCTCTAAACAACGTAAAAAAACAGCATCCTAATGTTGTCTTTTAGCATTCATTCATGCAGAGTGCATTAATCGGTTAAATGGTGAATTTGAGATTAGCAGAGTGCACTTTTTTGTGCTTAACCACCATTTACTAACATTATACAACTTTGAAAAGCCTTAATATAACTGATTATATTTGTCTGAAGGAAGAAGGTCATATACACCTGGTGAGTAAATCATGGGGTGATTTCATTTGTTGGACTAACTATGCATTTAAGTTGAAATTACTTTTACAAAGAAGTTGATAATACACAGATGCAATAATGTAAATAAGAGTGTAACAGTATATATATATAGTAGCCCGATCTCATGAAAATGCGTATAAATAGTATGCCAATTAAAAAGCAAAAATGGATTTTTGGCTTATACAGTATACATGAGATGCACATGTTTGGTGTGTATATAATACCTAGTTTTCATGTGCATATCTACCCCACAACCATAATTTATATATATATATATAGTACTACAGATACAGTACAATAAATAAACATGTTTTTATTTTTGGGTATTTTTTGGATGTTGTAATCTCTGTTGTGTTTTTCATGCTCTAATTCAAGTGTCTTGCCACAACAACATGCTGTGCTTTACCCAGATGTCACTGCAGAGCTCTGAGAGAAACCAAAACGACCTTGTTTTGATATTTTTTTTTTTTTTTTTTTTTTTCCATTTTCATCTTGGTGTAAAAGCAAAGACAAATGTGCTTGCCTGCTTGTGCTTAATAGTTCTGCATATGATGTTTGGGAGATTTTGCATTTCTCCCCACAAAATAAGAGTACAATATGGTACAAAACAAATGTGGTTTCCCTCTTCGCAAACAAATTTGTTTCCCTCTCTCTCTCTCGGTTGTTTTTCCTGGCTGTCTGATGTAATACTGGAGAAGGTGCAGTGCAGTGCGAGGCTAGCATTACGGGAGACAGTGGTGATTTCCTCTGGGTCATGACATTGATTTGGAGCGACCCTGGAGGCCAGGCGAGCAGCAGGTGGCACACTGACCTGAATTAGGCGTTATGGAGCGGTGGTAATCAGACAACTTCTACAGCATATCTCTCAGTCCTAAAGCAGACACTAAGATGTGAAAATCACTAACCCTTGCTTTGCACCTGCTCAAGCAATAACCAACTCGAGCTTACAAGCAGCCATCATATTTGGAGGCTGCTTTATCGTTTCAAAGAGAGAAAACAATTTAAAACATGTAAAGAAAAAAAAAAAAAAACACAATGAAAGTACTTTTCAGACACCATTTACTGCTGCACAAATGCATTTTAGGTTTTACAGTATTTTAGGGCTGCCAATAACGACTATTTTTAACACCTAATTTACTGATTAATCTTCTAATCTCTAAAATGTTGGAAGACGTAAATCAGGGGAGAGAATGGTTGAGTAGCTAAATTATATTATTTTTTGTTTTCTTTGTGCAAAAAAGTACTCTTCTAGCATCGCAAACTAAAGTTGAGACACAGATGTCACATGGACTGTTTTACCGATGCTTTTACTACGTTTCTGGATCTGGATCTGGATCTAGCATTGCTGTCTATGGAGGGTAAGATAGCTCTCTGATTTAATCAAAAATATTTTAATTTGTGTTCTGAAGTTGAACAACGATCTTATGGGTTTGGAACGACATGAAGGTGAGTAATTAATGACAGCATTTTCATTTTTGGGTGAACTAACCCTAAAAACATAATGTATTATAAACAGAGGTAATGTACATTACGCATTACAACAAAGGCCTGCAGGAGGCGCCAATGTCCTGTAGATTCTTTTACAGTTTACTTGTTTAAGCACCATTTAATTAAATTGCCCACTTAATCTTTAATATTTAGCTATTTGTTTACAACAAATGTCATAGCCACTGTAATTAATGAATGTGTGGACATCAAAATATGTTAACTCAGAATGAGGACAGGGGCTTTTATTTTGAAACCGCGATGTACGTTCCCGTGTTTGCTTAGATTTGTCGATGATTTACCTTACAAATCTAATGAAATGGTGCACATTGCATTCCGAGATGAACATTATAATCAATCCAAACTCATAACAACATGGAGAGTTTGAAGACCCTTCACAGAGGTAAATGATAACAGTTCCTGTCGAACTACTGTGAATGTAGCGCTGTGTGACGCACGTATGTAACCTACACGCATGTAAATAAGTTGTGAATTCACAATTATGTGTAATTATTTTTAGATAAGTTTAATATATCAGCATTTGAAAACATATGCATTCTTATCCATGAAACTCACCACTTCAGGTATTTTTCCTGTTAGTCTACATGAGCAAAATGAAGCCAGGGATTAAAAAAAAATTTACGAATCACGGTAATCCTACAGAATTATAAACTTGTATTTATTTAGCAGCAAATACAAAATAATTGAAGGATTTCTAAAAGACCATGAAGACAATTCAGCTTTGCATCACAAAAAAAATGCATTCAGATAAAAAAATATGTATTCTAAATAGCAATATTCCGAAATATTAAAATTTGTCACTTTTTTTTGTTTGTTTGTTATTTCCCTTTAGCACTGTATTTGTTTCCTTTGGCAATGTTGTGTAGCTATATATGTGTGTGTAATATTAGTGCTGTCAAACGATTAATCACTATTAATCGCATCCAAAGCAAAAGTTGTTTGCATAATATATGCATGTGCTGCGTATAATTATGTATATATATACTCACACATACAGTATACATTTTGAAAATATATAATTATGTTTATATTATTTATATTACAAATAAATATATTTAATATAATAAAGACGTATTGAATATGTATATGTGTGTATTTATATAAACATAATAAATATACACAGTATACGCATATATTATGTAAACATAAGCTCATTTTTGTTTGTGATAAAAATACGTTTGTTTACATAATAAGTATATTCAACCTAAAATTGCAATTAAATAATCATTCACTGTAGCTATCTATAATTTTATGTTGAATTTCACATTTTGTATTTTTCCAGTTCGGACTGTATGCAATTTCACTCAAGTATTATGTCACCGTAAGCATTTAAGAATCTTAAGAATCAAAGTGTGCACTTGAGCAGTCCACACGCTGCAGGTCAAGTATTGATCACTTGCGTAAAGAGCACTTGGCTTACTTTAAATTGGGTCTTACCTGAAGCAATCTGACTAACTTGAGTTAATGCACAAAACAATTATCCTTCTTAGCGCCCTGATTTAATCAGGCTCTATGTGTACAGGGAAATAAACGTATGCCTCTTGCTAAGAAAGACAATTTCACACGCATACGACCTCCCTCCCTTTAGAAAAATTAGAGCCAATGGAGATTACATAGAGAATTAAGCAGTTAGCTCATACACACAAGTGTGTTTCTGTGCTAATGCCAGTGCCATTGATGGATCCCCGTGCAGAAATTAGACGCAAACGCTTTGAGATGTGAGCACAATCTGTTAGAATTGCATAAAAAGGTACTGAAAAATGTTGAAAGTGGTTGCATTTCATAGATAAGCCTGCTATTTTTAAAACAAAGGACAGGAGTCGGTGCGGAAGAATATATATGTATTATTATATGTGTGGAAGGGATTTTTCAGGCAGTCATTTGTCATTTGCAGTGCTTACAGTTAGCTTTTTTACATAATTTAATAGGTTGCGTGAAAGCTGAAAAAGACCTACCAACATGGTAACAATGCATAATGTATAATGTTGAATGCAAATTTACACAGGCCTAATAAAGAATATTGTTACAGTCAAAAATGTTTACAGTCAAAAGAGGGGTCAGTAAGGCTTCAGGCAATCCTAGGCAATCCATTTAAATGTTAACAGTTTCCTTCAAGTGGCCCATCATCCACAGAAAAAAATCCATTGAGTTTAATAATAAAGCGTAAAAATGTCTCGTGGGGTCTTAAAGCTGGATGGACCGAATTGCATCTGCGTTTGAACATAGGCCTACTGCGTAATTCTGTGTCCATGACACATCTCATCCACTTCATTCACTGTTAGCCACTTTTTCAGACAGTTTCTCTTCAGTCTAGCCACTTTGAATCTAGTTGTAAACTTGCAGTGCGACTGAGATCGATTAGCATATTTTAAATAAGTATTTCTAAGCTATAGGATTGTCTTCCTTGAGCTGTTTCCAATTTACAGACTGTCCACAAACTAGCTTTTTTTATTTGCATACAAAACATTGCTTGTAATAGAGACATATTCTGGCATCTCTGGTTCTTCTTGATATGTTTCTCCTCATATTTTTTTTTTCTGTGTAAAACACCTTATTCAGCGTTTCGCTCATACTTTTTAGTATGCAAGCCCTATTTAACTAGTGTTCGCCAGTGTGTGCTCAAACATCAATTTCGCTAACAACAGCCTGTCGACTGCATGGTCTTAAGAATTCATTGTGTGGGAGTTTTGAGAGATGTCAAATATGTGCTTATGTGGTTGTCATCCAGTAACAGGTCATATGCTGAGTAACTGTGATTCTTCAGCAACCTGAACTATATTAACCAAACTCAAACTCATTTGAGCCACATTTACTGCTAAGAAGCATATTTATATACTTACTATGCAGTCTTTGTGATCTGATAACTGCGGCAAAAAATATGTACTCTCAGACACATATCTTTCATACTCAATTGCATGTGGCGAGCGTTAATTTTAGGCCCTGCTTACTTTATTTATCAGTCTAATTGGTCATATTGGATTTGACGTAGCCTGATTTGTTTTATTGTTGCTATGTGAGCCTAGCGTACCAATACAGATGCAGTAACGCTTCGCTGTAGACCTCTGGCATCTGGTTATCCCTTGGATTGGTTTTCCATTCAAGAGAGGTAATTCCAGCTGGTCTGGGTCAGGATGAGTTCAAGATCTTCTATAGCCAGAGATCCCCAGCCGCAGTGTTAACCACCGCAAGCGACTGGAGGCTGCACAGATGAGTGTCATCACCTTATCCCTTTTATCAAGGGAAGAAAAGTATGTACGTGAAACCCCCCGCTCCCTAGCGAGCATGTGGCATTTCTGTTACCACGCATTTGCAGAAAAATAAAAATAAAGAGATGCATTCGGCCTCTCCATCTCGTGCTCCAAAAGATCCATTAGTATTCTGAGCAAAGCTTAGCCGGTGACAAGCCATACATCACCGTCACAGCAAAACGCTCTCTCTCGTTCCCTCTGCCTCTCTCTCTCTCCACAGAGCCGCCCTGCAAATATGGGGAGCGCATGTTCTTTTGTTTGTATGCCACCCTCTGTCCTGCGAGTGTCCTCTAATCTGTGTCCGCAGACGACGCACGCACACGTACCGCTTTTACAGCTCAGCCATTACCGAGGACGTGCCAGTGCCAGAGGAGAGAGATGCATTCTGGGAAGGGCTGTACGAAAGGGGCACTTTTCACGACTGTCTCCCCAACCATTTGTCCTTGACTAACCTTGTCCTTTTACGGAGCTATTAAAGAGCGCTGTAAATTACATTGATGGGTCCCTCAAAAACGCTCTCCCGTTTTACTGTTTTCAGCCTGATCGACAAGCTCCAATAACGCAAATTATCCAAAAATATGAGACGCCCAACCGCAAACTGTTGCGTTCCGGATAACACCTGCATTGTTATGCTTCTTTGAATGGCAGGTAATACAAAAATGCACCCAGCGGAAGAATTATGATGAATAAGACAAGAATTTTTGCCTGTAATATGTTTCCATGTGAACAAAACATAGACATTATCATATTTATTAGTCTGCTCAGCTCTGTGGAGATTCATATCATATAATTTACACTGTACGGGACACAAATAAAAGCAGCAAACACTTTTTCCTCCCCACCTGAGTCCCATTCAATCTCAATAGACACAATGATTGAGCACAGTATATAAGTGAAAATGTCCAGCATGACTCAGCTCAAAACTGAATTCACATTAATAGCTCCTCAGCGCTGAGTTTTGAGTCTTTTTTTGCTTGAGGGAAATGGTGAAATAGTGGATTTCAGGTCTCCGGCGCAGTTCATCTTGCAAGAATTATTGGAATTTCTTTTTGAGTCCTTCCGCTAGATATTTGACCGAGATGAGAGAAATGCATTTCTCAGAAGTATCAAATAGGTTTTGGAAAATAAAGAGGGGGAAAGAGTGTTTGGTCCGAAATAGGAGTGCTATTGTTCCTGGAAAATGTGAACTTTGCTCTCTGTAGGAGCAAGGCGATGTGGGTTTATTGCTTGTTTGTTTAGATCAGATGCTCCATTTGTGTCACGGCGGGGAGATGCATAAATCTGGGTTGCGTTTGCAGGTGTGTGTGTGTTTATGTGGCTATGTCAGACAGATAGAGTCTGGCCTTGTTAATGCATCGCCCCTGAGACTAGGTTTTTTGGTCGGAAAGACTGATTAGGGATGTACGAAAGGTGAATAGAGGCAGGTGTTAAATCTAGAGCAAGAGCAGGGGACTCTTGTGCTTCAACTGACCCGATAGAGGCTGATTGGCTCAGGCGTTGACCTGGAGAAAGGTCGAGGTGACCAGACCAAACAAGCGTCTGTTTGACCTCTACTTCAGCTGCGAGGTCAGGAATTGTGCTACGCATTGTATACTTTGGGATGTGACCCTATTGTAAGCTGATCCTATACTTGTCCTGGTAAGACTAACACGTGTGACACAGAAACTCATGCTTTAGGTTCAGGTGTTTGTACAACACACAAGCTCTTTATCCCAAAGAGCACTAAAGATGATGTTAGGTGCCCTTTTCTCATTCTAGGGAGAAAAAAAAAACAAAAAGCAAACGCTGTAGAGCTCTAAAGTGACACTAAGCACCATGAAGTCAATATGACTTGTGTGCCTTCAGAGGTGTGAATAATGGGAAGTGTAGATGATAGCTTTGTGTGGATGTGGATCATTGATTCTTGCGTGACATGGAACTAACAATGTAAAAACATCCATCCATCCATCAATATGCATGTTTATTATTCATTTCATATTTTATTTTCCCCCATTTCCCCTTACTAAAATATAGCATGCAAGTTATAGGGATTATTTTTGTCATTATGAAGCTTAAGCACGCAGTCTCTATTTATTGCATGGGGGGAAAAAAAATCTAAATTTATAATAAATGTAAGATAACATCTCTTCTTGTTCCACAGCAGAAAAAAAATCATATGGGTTTGAAACAACCTGACAGCGTTTAAATGACAACAAGTATTTAATTTTTGATTGGGCTATTCTTTTAATTAGGTTACTGTGTTTTTTAACAACCCTAGTTTGAATAGTAGTGATACATGAGAAGTCACAACATGATCTAAAGGAGGAGTCTTTTTCCTGCTTATCATTCTGACTCTTTCCTCATTCATCCACTAGTGGGCACTCAAACTACACTGTGCCATCATGCAGAAACACGGCTGTTGCATCTCTCCTCTCCTGCATTAAAGCCGCAGGCGCCGTTGCTACGCAGAGCCCTGCAGAGACCCAGCCGTAACCCGGCTCACTCATCAGAGCGACAGGGAGAGAAAATGTCAGCCCGCTGAAGGTTGGTGAGGTGGCGACGTAATTAATTAATGTTTTGATTTGGTGGCGTTTCACTTTGGCGCAGCGCGAGAGAGTGGCATTTAAAGGGGGGAGATATTAATGAATGCAGCGCTGTCGTTAAAGCCATCATATTGTGGATATTAATGAAAGGAGAGGAGGAGGGCATGCTGACACTGAGGAGGAAGAGCGGAGAGAGGAAATGACACACCGGGAGAGTTTTGAGTGCGGGCGCGCGGGTGAAGATGGTGCGCTCTTTCTTCTTCATTTCTGCAAAACCCAACAGCTCAAAGACATATTCGGTGCAACATTTGCTGTGCGGTGTGTAAATATCAATGTCTGTAAAGTCTGCCTCGGCCGGGTTCATCTGCTGGCTTACGCCTCATGTATCGTTCTCAAGGCCATATCTGTATGTTCGAGCCCCGGGCTGAATTCATCTCCTGATGTGCTCTTCACAAGCACTGACAGGCCTGTTTGAGGCATCATGGGATGGAAGAAACTCTTCAGCATTGACGTTTTTGTCTTCTTTTCTCACCACGTGCGGACGCCCGGCCTTACGTCTCTCGTTCTGAGCTGCCTCCGCTATCTATTCCCATCCAGCGTTTGCTGAAATGTCTCCGAGCTCTTCCGCAGTCTCAATTACCAGTGATGGCAATCTGCTCGTGCAACCAGAGGCTGCTGCAGGTGGCTCGCCCCCGGGGAACAATATGGAGGAGGCAGGCTGTGTGGCAGCAGCGATTCTGTGAGAGCTAAATGCCTACACAGGTCCAGAGATACCGGCGAAGTGAGGAGAGTGTAATGCTACAGTTTTGTCATGAAAGATTATTTGATTTCGCTTGTTTTGCACAGGCATTTTCAAACAGAGAACCTTATTTTGCTGTTTGGCATTTAAAAACACTGGTGATGCGCTCAAAATATTCTACCAAAAATGAATGTTGGGATTCGGATTAAACCATTTAGCACCACTGACTGAAATTGTGACGTTTAGCGCTTCTCTGATGGTTTGTTTTGACTCTGTTAGTGTCTATTTTGTGCACACCATGTGAATAAGCAATGACGGCTTAACGGGAGTGTTCTCCCAAAAATGAAAATTCTGTCATTACTCAACCACTCATGTTGTTCCAAACCCGAAAAACCTTCGTTGCCCAATTAAGATATATTTGATGTAATCTGAGAGCTTTCTGACCTTGCATAGACAGTATCGTAGCTGACAAGTTCTAGGCCCAGAAGGGTAATAAGGTCATTGTTAAAATAGTCTTTGCACACAGTTCTCATACTGTATCTTCATAATATTATGTTTGAACCATTGATGTCTTAACAATGTCCTTACTTGCCTATTGGGGCTTGAGCATTCCAGTTGCATATCTATTTTATCTATGAAGTATTAGAAAATTCTTGAATTTCATCAAAAATATGTCATTTGTGTTCTGAAGATGAATAAAGGTCATACAGGTTTGAACATTATGAAAGTGATTCATTGAGTGAGTTTTTAATAATATATTTTAATTTAGCTGAACTTTAGTTGATGGAATCTCCAAATTCTGTCAATTTTATAACTTATAATTATAGAATTATGAACAATAAAGGTCTCTAATGTGGTCACTAGTCACTAGTGATGGGAAGTTCGGATCATTTTACCGACTCGGACCTTTGAGTCTTGTTCAGCAAAATGAATGAATCTTTTTGCGAGTCAACTCGTTCATTTCGTTCATTTTAGCAAAATATTAGTAAAATGTTACCTGTTTGCTCCCTAACACATCTACTGCTTACACATACGTTGATCACACTACAAACAAGACAAAACTATAATGCTATAAGAAACAGAAAAGATTCATTCATTGTTTACCTGAGTCTTTAATCTATGATTCGCTCACCTCGCCTCTTATCTGACAAGTTTTCTGATTCGAGTCGTTCGTTCATGTTAACCTATGCAGCCTGAGCCGGAAACAGAATCTTGAGTTTTCGGGTTTGAGTCGTTCGTTCTTTTGTCACATGACCACTTGGCAGTTACCGGCTCAGTACCCGGAACAGCTGAATCAATCATTCAAATACAGAAACTATATGATGTAGCGCAAATGCGCATGCGTGACGAATTGCTCAAGAACGACCCATCACTACTAGTCACTCTTTTCAAGTTGGCTGTGAACTGATCATCTCTTCCTCTTTATTGCTAGTTATGTCACAAAATAAACATTAAAGGGGTAGTTTTCACCATGTTGTTCCAAACCTATGTTCTGGTGATGGTAGTCATTGGCTTTCCATCCATTTTCCACCCACATTTCTTAAAATTATTTATTACAGTTACCATTTAAATGTTTATATTTCAGCAACAAAATAATAGAGAATACATTGTAAAAAAGTTTGTAATGTTATTTATTTATACTTTTTTTTTTTACAATATTTTAATTTCTTGGCTAAATGTAAAATTGATTTTGTTTTCTGTGTTAGTAACAAATTACACAATTGTCTTGGGAGAGCTAAAGTTCAGCTCACAAAATGCTGCTAATAAACCTCTGATGAAAAACAGCATTATAAATACAGAACTCATTGTCTTGAAATTATTACAAACTGTGGCCTAACCAAGTACAATGTGATAAAGCAACAAGTCTCTTCAATGTTAACTTGTCCTGACCAGTCATGACAGGGCATTTTGCCAGCCATCATGCATCAAGTCCTGCTCACAATGAAATCTCACTGGTTCATATCTCACTCGGCAACTATATATCAAATGTCATTTATTTAAAGCTTTCAGCCTGGGTAGAGAAATAAATATCCTTGTTGTAATTTGCCATGCATCAAAGTGTGAACGAGAATGATGCGATAGTTTAACTAAAACTGAAAATTGCCATCATTTGTTGTTCCAAATATGTATCTTTTTTCTCCTTCATCTCATCTTTGTATCCTGCTCATGACCTTAGTGCTCTCAGTGCTTTGTTGTATCACTCAGATACAGGAGCAGCAGATGTGCCTTTTAAAACAGTATCAGCTTTATGGACATGTTTCCGTTTGAAAAAATGCAGTAAAATGTAACATAAACCTGGTGAAAAAAAAATCTAATAGTCACTTTGCAAAGACTAGACAATACAATGTATTTCTTCATTTGAAAGAGAGCTTTTTAAGAACTTTCCAAATCCATTTTTATATGATTTTCCACATAAACCGGTTTTGTAATCAGGCTCTGAGGTTGGAATCAAAAATCTGTTTCTACTCAGTCTCTTTTGGGTCGAGATAAATGCAGTATCCGTATCGTTTTTCTTTTTCTATTAGATGTAAATTGTTCAGAAACTATACAGATGGCCTTTTTATAGACCGATATTTCTTATCTGCCCTTGACAGACCCTCTAAATTAAATTTCCCTGCATTCTACAGAAAGTCCAGCATGCTGATGCCATTGGAATGCTTTTCTTCTCCATTTTCCCATGTTCTTGAAAGCCCACATTGCACTGCTCGCTATTAAAAATTTGAACCCTGTTTCGGTCGCAATCAATTCCATTCTTCTGTGCATTATTGCTCCGGAGTAGGAGACAGGAATCCAGAGATCTCATTAGACTAAAACAAAGTTATGCATTTCTCTGCCTGGTCTAACGATCCGCAGCAATCTGTGAGCGCTAAAGACAAGACTTTGACCGTAATGGTACTCAAAATGGGGAGAAAATGTGAGCAACAATCTCAGAGAGCAGCTCTGTCTTTGATTTATTGAATGCTCACTCTTGGAAGCTCTTGGAAGACAGCATGAAAGTGGGCAAATGGAATTACATTTTTAAATTTAGCCACCCTCCCTCCACGGATGTCATATTGAAAATCCTGATGTGGTTCGGACACACTTTTTGAAGAATTTGGAGAATTAGGAGACAATGCTCAGTGATCAAATTTAATTTGATATAACAAGAGGACACTTTCCAAAGCCTCGAGTTATTTTCCATGACAGGACATAAACTGACTTTTTGCTCAGCCGCATTTTTCATCCACAATATTGTAATGGTTTTGATGTGATGACATGTCATCATAAACATTGGCATATATGGCCTTAAGGGCTTTGAGTAAGAACCAGATGAGAAATATATGCATGTGCCACTCAAATATAACTGACCACTGATATCTCCTTTAGTACATACTATATAAATCTTATAGTATCTGTGACACAGAGCTGCATTCAATCATATTCCACTCCAGTGACCTGGCCAATTCTTCACCATTACTTTGGCTATTGGCAGCCATTCTGAGCCTTGGGTTTGATAGCCAGACGTATACATTTCAATCCCCCTAGCTTTGGAGACAATTTAAAGGCTCATTTATTCATATATTTGACAATGCAATATATATCCCACCCCTCAATGTTGGGCATTTGAGGCTTTTTGCTGTTTTATAATATCTATATGCATCCTCCGAGCAGATATGAAAACATGTAAATCTTATAATAATTCAGATTTAGTATCATACAAATTTGATTTTAGGAATTTCCCCAGCATTTCTAAAAGCAAACGGACATTATCTGCCAGTCATCTATGTTTAAATTTCTGTTTCATAAGTTTTAATTCCATAAATATGCATATTTCTGATTAGATTAAAACAGTGCTGGGATGGAAATTATGGATTCAGATATCTTTAAAATTCTGAAAGGATGTCGGCTGATTCCTGTTATGCATATGTATATAAATCTTTACACTAAGCTTAAGCATGCAAACAAATGCGGCAAAGCCTTATGGGAAGCATGCTTGAGAAAACAAACTAGCTCTGTTCCAAAGCCTAGTCAGCTGTCTACCTAGACAGCATTTTAAAGCATCATAGATATCAACACACAATGGCTGTTATGAAGCTTTTTACTTCTAAGATGCCTTATTTCGGTCAAGATAAGGCAGCATGCATATCCTTCAGAAAGGTTCATGCAAATTTTAAATGCATTAGTTTTCTGTTAAATGAAAAAGAAATTAAATCTAATCAAAATTGACAAGTTCACACAGTTTTTTGTCATGTATTTTTATGTTTTGATTTTCACTTACCAACATGCTTAGCATCTTGATATTTTGCGTTAGGCTATGTGTTTTGATGCTTCAATCTTAAAAAAAAATAAAATAAAAATAAATCTTAAACAAGGCTGATATGGTCTTTACTGCTTTCATGTGGTATAAGATCTGCAGTTTGGCTGGCTGAAGTTCCCCATAACTCCTCTAAAAACCAGCAAAAGGCTGAAAAGACTGAGAGTTTAAAATGTGTTAGCAATATGCTGATTCATGCAGTTTTTTTTCCTTCTTCTTCAGCAGACTTGGAGCACGGTAGCCATTTTCTATCTTTTTCAAGCTGGTCATGATTAGGGCTGCACAATTAATTGAATGCAGTTTTTATGCGTGTCCTGCCAGGTAAGTCGGTTTTGTGATCATTTGTAAATTTCCATCACATGCTTACAAATAGAGCAGCATTTGCTAGACAGTGCCACAATTCCTCGACATTTTCAGCATGCAAATGTTCGTGCTTCCACAAAGACCACACGCATCTCCATGCTGAAAATGTTAATTTTTTTTTTTATTATGAATCAGGCCTCGTTCACTCTCCTAGATCTCCCATATATATATATATATATATATATATATTTTTTTTTTTTTTTTTTTTAATTTTTGAAACTTTTTCCTAAATATTAAAAGTAAAGAGGCATATTGTTGTTATTTGTATGCAGCTCTTGGTATTTATTTATTTATTTTTATAGCAATTAAGGATGTCATGCTTCAATGAAAGATGAGTATACCAATCGCAACTTTTGCCTAATTGCAGTTGCGATTTCATTTCAATGTATCATGCAGTCCTACTTTAGACCATCTTGAACCGGCAACAAACCAGCTACCAGCTGGTTAAACATTTTAAAGGAAAGGTTTTTGTGGAACATGATATCTTATCGCCCGGATTATAGCAAGCTTGAATAACTCCTACCATATCCAAAGAAGTGGGATTTTTCAGTAAACTAGAGGATGGCTGCAATACATGCAATTAAACTATATTTGTATGTAAATTTACATGAGCAGAGATGATGCTGAATGGTATTTCTGTGTGTAGAATACTGTATATGCCAGTCAGGCGTAACACCTTCATAATATTATGTTGGTCCTCCTTTTGCTGCCAAAACAGTCTTGACTCATTGAGGCATGGACTCTACTAGACCCCTGAAGGTACTGTATGCTGTTGCATCTGGCACCAAGATGTTAGCAGCATATCCTGTAAGACCTTGCTAGATGGGGCATCCAGGAGCACATCTCAATTGGATTGACATCTGGTGAATTTGGAGGCCAAGTCAACACCTCAAATTCATTGTGCTCCTCAAACCATTCCTGAACAATTTTCCTGAACTCATTATCCTGCTGAAAGAAGCCACAGCCACCATAGAATATCCATGAAAGGGTGTACATGGTATGTGTCAAAGTAACATCCACAAGGATGAAAGGACCTAAAGTTTCCAGTAGAACATTGCTCAAAGCATCACATTGCTTCTGCAAGCTTGCCGACTTCTCATACTGTATCCTGGTGCCATGCGTCTCCCAGGTAAGCAATGTGTATGCAGCTGGCCATCAGTCATCAGACCACAGGCAACATTCTTCCATTGCTTGATTGTATAGTTCTGATGCTCACAGGCCCACTATTGGTGCTTTTGTTGATGGATAGGGGTCAGCATGGGCACCCTGACTAGTCTGCGGCTATGCAGCCCCATACACAACAAACTGCCATGCACAGTGTATTCTGACACCTTTCCAACAGAACCAGCATTAACGTCTTTTACAGTTTGAGCTACAGTAGCTTGTCTGTTGGATCGTTCAAACACGGGACAGCCTTTGCTGCCCACGTGCATCAGTGAGCCTTGACTGTCCATTAACCTGTCACCAGTTCACCACTGTTCCTTGCTTGGACCACTTTTGATAGAGACTGACCACTGCAGACTGGGAACACCCACTAAAGAGGTGCTGTTTTGGAGATTTCCCTAAACCAGTCAATTTGGCCCTTGTGAGGCTCACTCAAATCCTTACGCTTTCGGGCTTTTCCTGCTTATTACACGTGCATTTGGTCATATTGTCATTCCTGATTGGTGTATAGGGCGGAAACCACTAGACATTTAAAGTTTACATCCCACTTAAAAGTGCATGGTCTATCAGTATGGTTTGTTCAGTAACCTAATTTAAACTCTTACTCTTATTTGGTCCCCATATTCATGAGTATTTGGTGACAACTTTGAACAACCTTGATTGGAGAGCCAATGCAAATTATGAGAAAGATATGGGTCCCTGCAAGTTTTCTGATGGGCCAAAAAATCCCATTCCACTGACAAAGGAAAATCAAAAGGAAATTATCAAAAGACTGATTATCAGCAGGCACACAGAAACGCATTTGAATTCATTCAAAACACTTTGACAAAAACGGGTGACTGGAATCACAATATCTGTTCCTGCTGACAAAATAAATAAGTAAATAATCTCTAGCAAGCTAAATAAATAAAAGTCGATTTCCTCCCTCCTTCACTGTGTGGATGAGCAGAAGTGAATGTGGTGCCAAGCAGACCATGAAAGGAGATTATCGGAGAGAGAGTGAGAGAAACGCTTCGCCTAGTGAAGAACACTTCCTCAAACAATGACGGTGACAGTGGAAGAACAATAGGAAATATGAAGAGAGGACACTCTTGAGACAGGGAAAAGTTTCCTCGGCACAGCGTTATTTGCTGCTCGGCTGACTCTGTGGTTCGCCTTTACACCAGTCAGACGGCCGCCGTACAATAGGCCTGTCTGTGTTTATTGTGCTTCATACCTGAGATTTTTCCAGTCTCGTACAACTGACTGGAATCTTACAAGCTCCCATTTTGCTTGCTTCACAGATTTAGCCTGGCTTCTATTACATTAAAATCGATTTCTGTCGATCAGAGGCTGAACAGAGGGTTTTTTGAGGATAACAATCATGAAACTTTCATTTTAAGATTTCGTTTATTGCTGTTTGATCTTTCAGCTGGATCTGTTTGTCCTTCATTTTTAGTAACACTTTAGGGAACATTAAATATTAACTAACAATGATTATTTGAGATTAATGAATATGAATTATGCAATTATGCCTAATTTTTTACTTTTTTACCAGAATTTTAGTATGTGAGTAGTTGTTTCTACAATAAATTTACAATTTTCTAAGTTTTTTTTTTTTTTTAAGTGATGGATTTTTTTTTTTCTATGGAAGCCTGTTTCCGACGCTGAATAAAAAACACAAAAAAAAGGTTATTGCGACTTTTTATCTCACAGTTTTTTTCTCAGAATTGTGTGATACTTCACAATTGCGAGTTGTAAAGTCAGAATTGTGATTTAAACTCGCAGTTCTGAGAACATATCAGTCTTTTTTCTACTCAAAATTGGACTTTGTAACTCACAATTGTGAGTTTATATCTAGCAATTGTGAGATAAAAAAGTCGCAATAACTGGTTTGTAATGCGGTTTGTATAGACAAGCACCGGAAAATCCTCTTTTGATTCGAAGATATTACTGTTTTTATTGTTTTCACATACCTTTTCACTTTTGTTCTTAAGTGTAGATATTTGCTGCCACCTGTTCTTTTATATTGTAATTTGAGAATTAAAGAAGTGTAAACCCCACACAGTCACCCAATGCAGTCAGATGTGTTGACACTATTTATTTGAAGCCCTTTTGATGTTTAATGAAGCCCTGACTTGCATAAACAGTTTGGCTCTCAGCTCATTTCATTCTTTCTAATGTTGAAATGTAGCTAAATATACCAAAATGATGGTAATATTCAACCTTGTCAAGCAATTCTATGAATGAGGGTCATTAGTTAATTTTATTTATATGGCCAGGTCACTCTGGCAGCGTAACCCTTTAATGAAGCTTTAATTACGGTTTTGCATGCATTTAAATACCAATGTTAGTACTATGCTTTCTTAGCTAAAGACTAAAAGAGTGAAATACGTTGCTGAGGCACCTTTATATCATGCATTATTGCTTTTTTTTATCGGGGGTTATATTGCACCATTTATTCTGAGAAATGCGTCTCATAATTACAATGCATTACAGTGTAAGCTGAGCTGTACAGATGTGCTTTACTAATGTTGTTAAAATGGCTGCGCTACCACAACACCACAATAAATAAAAGCAGGCTGCATCTCTGTTACTGCACATATTGTCTTGTGGTTTGTGGAAACTAATCAAGGTTTGTTTCAGGACATATATTGATGCCTCAGAGTTTGGTCTTCAACAAAAGCGAAAAGATCAATCTTTCTAAATCGCCTTCTCGCTGCACATTGAGTGGAACAAATAATACACATTACTGGTGATAAAATAGACAATGCCATGGCGGCCTGCTTCTAAATGCTCCCAAGCCAGCTGTTTTTGCTTCCTACCTTCAGATGCAACCTTGAAGGGGATCTTTTCCCCCTCTTCATAGCTACTTATTTATTTCAACGCAGGAACTGTGTGCCTTTATGCTTGCTTTTGGGTCACGGGGTCGATTCTTTATTTTTACTACAAAGATTATCTTGGATTTGTAACCATGACTCTGTTGTACTGCTGTGTACGGGCCCTGACCTTTGCTTCTTTGTTTTCTGAACAGCAGCCAGTTCCACATCCAGAGTCGCAGCCTGGAACCCGAGAGACAATCCTGCAAGACGCCAGATCGCCTGGAACTGCTTTAGTCCAATGCTTCCAATGAACCGCTGGAGGAACAAAGGCAAGCATCCCGCCTTCATGTTTGTTCTCGGGGAAGGCAGCGCATGTGGCGTGTTGATAACTGTATGCTTGAGTGTTTGTTTTATTCTGACATGTCCTCATGTGCATTTAGCCGTGTGTGAGGGCTGGCGGAAAAACGTTGAAAACGTTTCAATTCAATTAAGGTATGACGTTTTTAATTGGATGAAACAGTAATGCTATTTGACCAGTGTACCATTACAAAGAAGAACAACATGAATCCTTTTCAGGAAACTCAGTTAGTGGTGGAGGGATGGCAGATTTTTATTTTAAGCACAAAGGAATGAAACAAGTTGCATTTTTAGTGCTTCCCGTTCTGTGGTCTTGAAAATAAATGGGCTTTTGGATAAATGTCGAAAATAAGGATAGTGGTCAACACAAGTTCAAATAGTTTTTCTTAAATTTGTTGTACAATGTGAAGCACATCCTACCCACTTGTTGGAAATACATGGCTCTACCTACATTTCTACATAACTCAGAAAAAAAAAAAAAAAAAAAAAATATATATATATATATATATATATATATATATATTATATCTTGACTTCAAAACAACTGACATTTCAAACCAATTTAAAAACTTGTTTAAAACATATTTGATAAACATTTCCAATGTTCATATGAATGGGTTTTCTAGTTTGCATGAAAGTGGTGTGAATTTCTCCGAAACTACAGCTCGACAAATCAGCTGTGTCAAAGTTGAAATGGCATGGATCCATCAGCTAATGCATTTTTATATAACTTTTAAAGCCGTTAACACTATCAGGTAAGTTTAGGGTTGGGATTGGTGTAGTTAGTATCTTGTTCAACATGAAAGAGCCTTAAACTTTTAGCGACATTCCCCATAAATTTGAATTCTGATCTGCAACAATATGTACCTGAAACAACATCGTAATCTAGCATTTGGTTGGCTGTTTTAACCCTTATTGTGTTTATAATCACGCTCATGAAAACTATATTAACTCAATCTTTCAGGGAATTGTTTTTTATTTTTTTAAAACAAAGACTAAAAGAGTTTAAGAGCATAATAGGGGTGAACCTGAAGCCATTCGACCATGGTGTGATTCATTTATAGACCATTTTGACTTTTTACTTTGGTCTTCAAAATGTATAATGATGTTTAAGATCTTCATAATGAACTGATTGTATAAGAACAATACATTTGTGTTGGTCACACAGCATATATTCTTCAGTAATTCAAAAACCAATGGAAAAAACCTACTTTATCAAGGGAACCAAGGTGATGTGAACGTCTCAATTGGCTTACAGAAATACATCATGCGATTGATCTTCAGTGAAACAGATCAAATGCATCATGTTTTTGCCATCTTATTTTCAGATAGACCACGATAATGCACATACCAAGTTTCAAACACCTTCCCGTCAAATTATCAAACGCGTGCGACTTTCATGCCGTAGCAAATGACGTTTATCAGAACCTATGTTTCGTGTTTTAGCGCAGTCTCAGAGGAATGCAAATGAGGTTCGTCCCCAGATAACTGCGTCTAGTGCGGGCACACCTTCTCTCCCACACATCACAAGAAGTGCTGCAAAGCACGGCGCTTTCATTTATTAATTATGCAAGGTGGGCTCCGCATTTGTCAACGCCACCATCAATTACTCCTTGCAAATGATGCCGACGGATGAGGCGACGGCAAAATCAAGGTGCCTGAGTCCTCTGCTGAGGATCATGGGAGGTGACAGGCAGCTCTGCTTTACACTCGCGCAACTTGAAACAGTTGCCAAAGGCGATATGTTCCTCATCACTCCAGTCTTGTCCACACTGGTGGAGGTGTTGGGTGAGCAGGTTGAATCGGGCGTGTTAGGCAGGCTGAGTGATTGAGATGATGAGAATTGACTTTCGGTGTTAGAATCATTTTACATGGCCTTGAGTATATTTTTTGCGTTGTTTACGACCTGTTGACTTGAAGATCTTGATTAATGGAGACTTAAGTTGGATTTAGCATTGCTTTCTGTGATTGGGCTGCCCTAGTCACAACACATACTGTAGGTTCCTTGGCATAATGTAATAATACATCTAAAAATAAACCAGGCCATGACCAGGTCATTGCTCTAGTGTAATTCTTCAAAATTTCTTGAAAGGGTATCATTAGGGTAAAACACTGTTCACAACCCAATTTACTGAATGTGAAACTAGATTTACAAAATTTGTCTGGATAGATATTTCAAGGGGTTGAAGATTATAGCACAACTTTTTAAAATGCTTTTTTATTTTATGTTATTTTTATGGAGCATTAATGTGACAATAAAATGTTACATTGTTAAATATGTGAATTTATTTAACCTTTTGCAATTTGATTAGATCCTGCAAGGCAGTGGTTGTCTAATTTGTTTATGGTTTACAGTTTATGCATATATGTATATGCTGCTATACTTTTTGTGCATTTCACACATAATCGCAAACTCGTAGCTAAAAGAGAGATTTGTTATATTATCTGAAAAGGAAAGGTGTTATGGGAATAGTTCCAAAATGTATCATATTTTGATGAATAATTATGAAAATAATATAGTTTTCTGCAAAAGGGCAAGATTGATAATACAGAGAAACTGTGTCTATTGGCCATTTTGCTTCTGTAATTTCTGGGTGCAACAGGATATTCAATGTTAAATATGTAGTACAGAAATTGATTTGATATATTTTTATTAGATTGTGCAAGTGGATATTCTACACCTAATACCTAATAACCGATTGGAGAGGAAGGGTTGAAGGGTTTTGTGCTCTAGAATTCTTTTCCATAACCATTTTACATAAATAATGTGATATGTTTCCGTGTGAGGGACTTTAGGAATTTTATATTTTTTGGGAATTGATAAGACAGGATTTGAAGTGAGTAGTTGATGTCAGGCTGAAAAAGAAATAGGTTTCAAAGGCCTAGCATGCCATTTTTATGAAGAACTGCAAAGACAAGTATTCTTTACTAACTTCTTTACTAACTTTTACTAAAGTCTTTAAATAACACCAGCAACCTGTTTTAAGAATGAAAATTAAAGTCGATTTCAGTTTCAAGATGACTCAAACACTCTTGTCTCTTGCTGGAGAAACAGTTAATATGCACAGAGAAAATGATTTTACACATTTGCGTCTTTCCCGAATAATTAAGTGTGCCATGACGGGGAGGGGAATTAGATGGCGGCGCTTAGGGAGAAACAATGATGGAGGCTAACAAGGTCAAGACCTAATCATGCTAATAAGACATGAAAGAATCTGTTTAACACACATCCCAGACAGGCTCTAATTTCCAGCTTCTTTCCTTAAAGACGCCGCAAATGTCTTAAAAATGTCATCCTTGCCACCTCATTAGTGCTTTGGCCATGCCGGCTGAATTCCTACATTACGTCCAAACGCTCAGGGTGCGACGGAGCTTTTGGTGATTATTTATGCATGACAAGTTGAAATGTGAAGGCGTGTGCAAGCTCTCACACAGAGAGAGAGAGAGAGAGAGAGGGAGAGAGAAAGAAACAGAGAAGGACAGGAAAAGAAGCTGCAAGGAGAACACACTGTTTCTTTAGATGGGCATGTCAGCATCGGGCTGTGGAACTATAACTCAAACTTACTGATTATTCAGAGGATGTTGCTCAGCAGTGTCCAAGGACGGAGTCCTGCCGGGTGCCTCAGGAAAGAGCGGGAGGAGTGAGGCGGTGACTTAATGAAGGAATCAAAGGCCTCTATTACTTTAGGCCTCTCCAAAGAGTGAATACTGGGGGAAACTGGGCCACGCTGATCACAATAAGCACTTTCTGCTTTCAGTCTACCTCTCCGTAATGTATTCTCATCACTTCTCTCGGGTTTGAAAAGCAGGCATGTAACAGACAGAAGAGCGAACCACAGCGAGGGAACACTAAATATGAGATTAAGGCTGCTTTCATACTAGTGCTTTTGGTGTGGAACTGAATTTGTTTGCAAAACATTTATTTATGTTTTTACATGTATTTATATTTTGTTTCCCGGAAGAAAAAAAAGAAGAAAAAAGTAAATACATAAAGTGTAATACTACTTTAAATTCAGTATATTATATCTTCACAATACTGCAGCTTTTTAATTCAATTTATTAATGCGTAAGTGTGTGTGTGTGTGTTTTTATGAATCTATTCAAAATGCTTTCTCCTATGCTATTTTCATATACTCCATACATAAAGTTGTTAACATCTTACAGTATAATATAACATCCAGCTGTAAGGCATTTATAAGTTATTAGTTAATGATGAACTAATCATTTACAAAACATAACTATGTGTTCATAAATTATTAATAAATTAAATATTAATATGTTTATCTATGTTTTGTAGATAGTTACAAATCATTTTCAGGTGAATAGATGATTAACAAAACATGACTATTTGTTCACAAATGATTAAGTAATGTGCTAACAATGTACAAATGTTAGTAAATCATTTTTTGATTATCAAGGTACCCCTTTGTAGTCACTTTTCGACACGAAGGGTCCTCAGTTCTCTGTGTGTAAATAGTGCACACTGTAATTGTAAATAAATCAATGAATAAAATATTAGCAACATGCTTTTCTTGCAAATATTTTATATACAATAATTAAAAATTTTAAAATAATGGAATTTCTTAAATGTCTTAATTTATAATAAAATGTCATAATTTAAAATGGTTTTATAATACTTTATTTATATATTAATATATAATGTGCATATATTCATTCATATTTATGTTTTAATTATATTTAATAAAATGTCTGTAGTTCAACATAGAATATTTATTTATTTATTTAATAAATGTTTCTGATGGTTTTTTTTTTTTTTTTTTGGCTTTAATCAAAAACGGTCATTTAGATCATAAATGATCATTTTCCACCTTAAAGAGAGGGTAACTAATTTCTGAAAGCCAGCATTGAGATTTGAAATCACCAAAACAAACATGTCTTGCGCCTATGTTGATAGCCCTATTTTTTATATATATATATATATATATATATATATATATATTAGTGCTGGGCAATGATTAATCGCGATTAATCGCATCCA
>JAUCMS010000105.1:2217306-2231783 GCA_032357445.1 Enteromius radiatus | reverse complement strand
CAAGGTTAAAATATGCTATTGACTTATTCATGCTTGAGTGTGTGTGTGTGTGTGTGTGTGTGTGTGTGTGTGTGTGTTTGCAAATCTTGTTTGGAATATATTCTGCTAAAATCTGCTACTGAGTTATATGTGATTTAAATTATTCATTATAAGGTTTTTGCTGTTAGCCTGTTTTGATGGATATAATAAATACCTGAAGATAGTAATATTGTTATAAAAGTTTAGCCATTACAAGAGTGCCTTAAAGTTCCTTAAAGTGCTTGTTTGTTTTTTAAAGTATCTTAGAATACCAAGTACATATCATAGTATATGAATACTACAACAATTCATTATGTAGGTGTACATCAGAAACACTGTTGTATATAGTCACTGTTTATGATTTAAATGAATCCTTATAAAGTTGATGCATGGAATGATTTGATGCATATATTAAATACCTGAAGATAGTATTTTTTTATGAATGTTCAGCTATTACAAATCTGCCTTCATACATCTAAAGGGACGAAGCTTAGTAAAGTACTTTTATTACCATAGTAAAATAAATTTCTTATTAGTTAGTGGTATGAAGGAAATCTTGTAATGCCTAAACATTCATAAAGTATTATTATCTCCAGGCAGTTAATAAAAAAAAATCAACCCATGCTAACAGCAAATACCTTACAAAAAATATTTTAAGTCATAAACAACACCGTGAACATCGTCCAAACAAAACACACACACACACACTTGGCTCCATTGCTGTAAGGTAGAAACTCATTATACATTAAAATAAGCAACATCAAAATGTCCAGCAGTTTGTGCCCCTTGGGGTCTGAAAGATCACAAGCACATATTCAATCACACATATGTACAACTACACTCAGTCCGAAATAAATATATACCTATACACTCAAACACACATACTGAGTGTCTTCCTTGGGGCGGGTGTTAGGTTCACCCATCTGTACATAACCCAAGCCCACTGATTTATATTCCTACCTCAAAGCCACTTTTGATTTATTTTGCATGAAAAGGGTTTGTGTGTGTGGCTTGTGCTTTGTGGAAGGTTCACTTGCAGGACCAGAAGACCAGTATTCTTTATGCTTTTGAGCGGATGGGTGGACACGATGTATGCAGAGATGGATTCTCATAAATTGAGATCAACCAGTGTGATGTTGTGGAGCCCTCTCTTTCTTTTCGCTACAACAAAACTTTGTATTTAAAAGGTGCCATAGAATGGAAAACTGAATTGACCTTGGCATGGTTGAATAATAACAGTTCAGTAAATGGACATAACATACTGTGAGTCTCAAACCCCATAGTTTCCTACTTCTTATATAAATCACGTGTTTGCAAAAGACGACTGCTTGCTCTAGGCCAGCCGGACCTGCGCAGATGAGACGAGTCATCCGAAGTCCGAAGACAGTGTAGACAATGGCAGATCATCGCTATAAATGTTGCGTTCCAGGCTGGGCAGGGGAAGTGAGCAATCTGTTTGTGCTACTGAAATGAGCAACTCTGAGAAACAGCCAATCAGAGCAGACCTCCTCATTACTATTCATGAACCTTCCAAATAAGGCAAAAACAGACTGTTTCATTCTAGGGTCAAATTCTAGGGTTGTAAATGGACCTGTAAAACCGTTTCTGGGCATTTTTTCCCCTTAGCTAAGCTACATATCAGACAACAATTTCAAATATTCTCTCAATGCATTCTATGGCACCTTTAAAGCTTGGGTCTGTAAGTTTTGCCTCTTTGACGCCATCTCTGTTTGAAAACCTGCAATTGCAGCTATATGACGAATTATCTTTCTTGCGTGGGTTGTGCTCCAGCACTAGCCTTGGCCCGCCCATACTTCCTGTGACACTACATTCAATTTCGCGAGCAAAGTCAGTCTGGCCAATCTGCCGTTTTAGAGCATTTCTGTTCCCAAAAACATGGGAACCAATGAGAAACGAGCTCCCCCCACCCCCGGCACCACAGAGGCAGGTGTAACGCGACGACGCAGTATTTCTGCGATCGGAAACCATAACGGCTTTCAAAGCTACCGTGTACCAAGCAGCAACAATCATTCGACTGTTTTGAGAAATTTTCATGACAGGTTTTCTTTGAAAACGGAGCAGAAGTAATTAAAGTAAGTAAAGACATTTTCCTACTGCTTTAATGAAGCTAGCTACAATTGGTTACGATGTCTTCAGATTCCATCGCTACGCATACGTCATCAGAATGAGTGGTCTGATTGGTTGTAGATTCGTCCAGTAGTATACAGAGGCATTTGATGGACGTAGGTTAAACCCGCCTCCCAGAAGGCGGATAGCAAGGCAGCTTGGCCAGACTAAGCTCCTATGAGCTTTACAGTTGCGGCAGCCAGGGTAGGTTGGCTTTGAGTTACTTTAACTCAAGGTGTCGTCTGATTGTAGCGTTCATTATAAGCACACATACTTTCATGCATTAGTAAGAACAACATTTTAGGAATATTGTTGGTATGCAATGTTTTAGTATGCAGATTAAACTACAAGTGCACCTTGCAACTTACTGCATAATATTGCACTGAACCCCAAAATGCCACAATTACTGTATGTGTTGGGTTTTCTACATGTGTATCTGAAACCAAACCTGCAATATTTGCAACCGAGAACATGAATCACACAGTCTGTGACTCTAGCAGTTTCTGAAAGTGCATATTGCACGTAAGAGCGCATTCAATTGAAATTCCCCTTGCATTCAGTCAAGGTGACATTCAGAGGAATTAATTAAGCACTGGTTTGTAATAGTCCGCACTCCGACCTGAGTCCATTCCAGCAAGAACATCTCCCGACATATAAACAGCATTTCTGAGGTCACTGTCACCTGGGTATCCTCATGCATTTAATATTGAGCACTAAATAAACACCTCCAGATGTACATTTATCACGGCTTGCCGTAAACATCTCCAGCCTCTCATAACTTATGTGATCCCGGAGTTTTACAAAGCACCTTGCGTGCTGCTGTAGTGTACACAGAATGCTTTTGTGGCCCTGAATCAATATACACGCCGACACAGACGAGCCGATAAACACCATTCTCACTCCACATGTTTTAGAGGCTGTATTGTGATAAGGACAAGCCACAGATTGGTTAAATTTTTTGAAAATACAGTGCAGCAATGTTTTTTTTTTTTTTTTTTTCACACTTTAAAATGCTGTTGCATTGGATGGCAAAATAAAAAAGACATTTTGGGGAAAAAAATAAAAATAAAATGTGTATGTGGGTTGATATTCTTTTACAAAATGCAAATCCATGCATGTGTTTGGACCATTTAGAGCCTTGTCTTCAGATTTAGATTTAAAAAAAAAAATTACATTTATTTTCATTTATTTATTTTTATGTATTTATTTTTTTTTTTTTTACAATATACAAACAGAGACAGTTTGTTTTCAAACCATTGATTATCTAGGACAACTAATAGATACTAAAACTATGCAGTCTGAGAGCAAAATGTAATGACTGTTTGTGATATCACATGTATACTCGTTTTGGTCTTTGAGTTTTGTTCAGCAGCAGGATATAATGTGGTTGTTGTTCAAATATCTCAGCTGTTGCTATGCAACAAATGACCTGCCAGATGCAAAAAATTCAAAAAGAGTGGACATTTATGCACAAACAAGGACAGTTATTAGTTGGGTATATTAGTTACTGTTTGCAAGGATTCTTTCTTTAGGCTGTGGTTTGTTTTAATGGTTTACTGCCGGAAATATGGACCAAACTGCTTTTGCATTTGTAGAACCACACAGAAAAGCTGTACGTTTCCTCAGAGGGTCCATCATTCATTCAAGTCCTGAGCATTCCTTGTCCCCTGAGTGCTCATTTATTACATATTTTGCCTAATTTGATGATGCTCTCTGCAAGAAATTAGTCTCTCAGCACTGGTTAACAGCCAAAATCCATTCTGCTGCATTCTACAAGTTGAAAAAATGCCTTAACGCAAGTCATCAAAAAATGCCTGAACATTACCAGTTACATCAAGTATTACTAAATAATTGTGAGGTGTCACTTTTCCCTGTCCTTGAACAAGAGGTGTTTTCCCTCAGGACACTCATGATCCACTCCTGTCTACTGTGTATCAGTGACACTCACATTTATACACACTGGGCAGCCAGTCATTAGCTATTTCCTACCTGGAGGATGTTTTATGCACAGAGAGCACATTATAATGGTCTGGACTCATGTCTCAAAGTAGCATGCATCAATAACAAATCTCTCCCAGGTCACAGCAGTACAGTTTCAATGTGAGACACAGGTGTGCCTGTTTGCATAGTTGTCTTTTTTACCATGTGTAAGCAAACAAAAAATGTATTTACTTGCGTTAAAAAATTGGCCAGCAAATACGCATTTAAACTGAAAGAAGTAGTTCACCCAAAAATGAAAATTAATTTATGCTCAATACTTCCAAAATATAGAGAAGTTAGTTTTTTCATTGGCTCAGATTTGGAGAAAATTAGCATTACATCGTTGCTCACCAGTGGGTCCTCTGTAGTGAATGGGTGCTGTCAGAATTAGAAATCATATTACATTCAAAAATGACTGTCTTATTTGAATTACTGTAGGAGATATATTTTGTCCAGAAGTGACGGTTTAAAGTTAAAACACTTTAAGATTTCTCAATGATTGATTGTGTAGATTACTTGTGGATTATCATGATGTTATTTTATCAGATGTTTGGACACTTCTCCTGACGGCACCCATTCAGAGGATCTATGGAGCAAATAATGTAATGCTGAATTTCTGTTCCTGTGTTACAGAGGACTCATTACTATACATCCGTCCATCCGTTTTCTGTATGGAGTCGTTTATTTTTAAAGTCTGCCACTCACATTTTTATACCTTTTGTATTATATCTATATCTTTCCACACAAAACCCACAACAATCGATGGAGTGTTTTCTATAAAGCGATGAATGTGCGTCCGTTCTTCCATCCAAGGTCACAGTTTCGCAGCTCTGTTGTGCCGCGTGCGGTCGGGTGCCTGGGATGTGTTGTTTTCCCTCCGACCCAGTCGCTGTATCCTGGATTACATGTCATTTCTCCTTGTGTCCCGCTGGTCCGGCTGTTGTCCCATCACTAATCGTATTATGTATGCAGTCTTTTTCTTTTCACAGTCTGTGTTGTGGGCACCCCCTGTGTACCGGGCCATTGTTTTTCATCTTCTCAGAAACACAAAGACACCGGTCCGTTCAGAATGAATATTTACACTCCCTCATCAGATGGCCCCTGCGTCTATTGTTGGGTACAAATAAGGACTTCAGCAAGATGTATTACAGCTGGCAGCAGGACAAATGTCTGTCCTTAATGAACTGTATTGTGTCCTAATTCACCTCAAGTGTTTGCTTCTTACAATCTCAAGGCAATGGAGGGGAATGTAGTTGACACACCTTTTCTTTTCTTTCTTCCTTTTGTGGAACACAAACTTGATGTGTTTGTGCATTTGTTTTCTGTCAGTTAATGTTTTGTTTTTCACTTTAGTAATAATAATAATAATAATACTAAATTATTAAAATTTCCATTTTTTTTTTTTTTTTTACAATTTTAATAATGTTAAAAAAATGGAACTGTATTATTATTATTATTATTATTATTGAAGATGTAATAACAATAATGATAATAATGATAACATAAAATTATTATTACACCTGCACTATAATACTACTACTAAAACAATTCCTTTGCCAGAAGAGTCAAGTATATTATTATTATTATTAGTAGTAGTAGTCATTTTAATAATTTTATGTGGAATTTTTATAATTCACAGAGAGTAAAAGTATGGCAATACACTACGGTTTATTAAGAAATGACTACTAATTACTGTTTGACATGCACTGAGGATATATTTATTATTACTTTAAGTAGTACTTTAAATCGTAAGTGCCAGTCCTGAAATTTACAGTTCGTAACCAGTGAGAAAACGACTCCAGATCTTTTGTTCCTTGAAAGGGATCATCCATCAGGGATTAAAAATGGCCACAGATGACCCTCAGCCTCCCCTATTAGCACTGCTCTCTGAGAGCGGGAAACGTTCTTGACACCTGCTTCTGTCCTTGCCAAACTTGCAGTCCGGTCCTCAGTCTCCGGCTGTCTCTCCCAGATTAGTAAAGGATAAGACACTGTCCTTGTCTTCTCATCTTCCTCTCCTGCAGCCCAGGGCCTGATGGCACACATTATCTCCTATTAACTAATCACCCAATCAGAAACAGAAAACACTCCCCGGGCGCACAGTCTCACTGACGTAAATCCAGAGTGACAATATGGCTGATCTGCGGCGAGGAGAACAGTTGAGAAAGGCACTCCTCGTTAAGATCCCGGCGAGCGCCTGCTGCGTGCGTACTCGCCCTTCCTCCGGGGACTCAGTCAGCGATTATTTCATTTGACTTGGCGTCAGGAACGGGATTACAGAGATGTTTAGTGTGTCATCACACTTTAGCCCCCCTGGCATGGCGCACATTAAGCAGGACAGTTAGGGAATGATGGGACTGACATCACTGCGTTTTGCGCTGAAAGTGACCTTGTTTTTCCTCATTCTCTTCATCTCAGGAAAGTGTCGTGCCAGAGGAAGATTGTATTGCTCAAAGGTCGCTCTGTTATAGTCTAATAAAGTGTGGATATTTTGTTCTTGGGAGAATTTGGTGATGAATGTTTGAGTTTCTGTTTAAATCTCTCGCCTGTGTTTGCAGACCGACAGTCTGAGCCCAGTTTGGGACATTTTTGAGATATCTTCTGACACTCATGAGATTACTGCTGCTTTTCACAGAAAAAGCAGAAACACAGAAGACAAAAGCATAAATCTGTATTTCTCTATTAAAGGGTTTTTTTTTTTCCACATAGGATCAAGTTGTTGTTTTTTTTTACATCAAAAAGCATTCATAGGCTGACACTGCAGTGATGTAGGTCAAAAATTGAGCCATGTTTCTAAATAAATCTTAAAAAAAATAAGTTAATTATTAAACTTTATTGTTTTTATAGTGCATCCTCTTACAGTGTATATCAAAACTTATATCAAAATATCAGTCTATGAACCTTTTAAGTGAAATCTCAGTTTGCTCACAGCTGAATGTCATTGTTATCTAGGAGGACTATTAAGGTTTACAGAGTATATACATTTTTTGTGCTAAAAGACGTTTTTGTTGCCCAGTCACCAGTTGCGACATGGAAAGCTCTGTTAATTGGCACATTTATAAACTATTTCTCTTCAGTTAAAACTGAAACACCAATAGATTGTAAGTGTTGATAAAAAGTAGAGAAAATGTGAATGTTTACATAAAATATAAAAAGCAAATTATACATTTAATCCTGAAAAGAGGCTTTGCAGTTTCTTTTCTGTAGCTAATTAAAGCGATTGCAAAGGAGCTCTGTACTGACATTTCTGACACATCCTTCTTCATCTTCTACACTACTATCTACACTTAGTTCAGCTCAAATTACTCAATATAATAAAACATTCAACATTTAAATATGTTATTTAATTGAATTGTTAGATGTGCTGTTTTGTAAACTTTGGCTTTATTCATTAAGCAATGTGACAAAAAAAGATCACAATAGAAAGGTTACATTAGTGACGTTTTGGCGGAAAAATAAAAATCTGCAATAGTGAAAAAAAGGTCCAAAATCTGCAAGAATACATGTTTTGCTCTTATGCAGAACTCCTCCTGATCGCGCACTATTCCTATTGAAATGACTAGAAATTGCCCATTAAATTTCATAGAGTACTTTTTTACGTTTTTACTGATTTGAATGATCAATGTTATCAGCATGCCATTATGGTAATATTTGCTCTTTTTTTAATGCACATTTAAAGTGATTTGTGATTGTAGTTGTCTTTCTTGCATCTATTTTTCTCTGTAGCTTCTCTTCCATCTTGTTTTAAGCATTGGTGTCATCGTGAAATACTGCAGTCATTGATCGATCATGATTGGCTTTGAGAGTTCTGTGGCAAAGGGGTCAAACCCTCCAAACAGATCAATGCGTTGGCTAAGTTTTCCTAAAATATTAACGCAGTTCTTTCTCTGCCTTCCAAGCCCTGACACTTCCTTCAGGAAATGCGTATCTAATGTGTGATTGATTGACTCAGTCACCTCTGTGTCCCATATCTGTCTTCTTGAGCTTTTGTTTGGGGACAGTTGCTATTTTGGAATGCACACATGCACACATCAACAGAGTTTTGCAACTTCACCCCTGGCAAAGATGGCAAGGCCGGCACTCGTGAGGATAATGAGCTGACCATTAAAGTGATTTTAATTAGCGAGGTGCCCCGCAATCACATCGAAGCAACCTCTTCAGGAAAGGTATGCAAATAAGTCTGGAACTCTGTAAACAAACATGAACACTGGTGAGTTATCGGGTAGCATTTTTTGGGTAGCGTCAAAGTCGTTAAGCTGTAACGATTATAACCAGGACTCATTACAAAGTGTTCTGGCAAAGCGCAAAGTTACGGATCAGTTGCTCAGGGCCAAATCAGAACTCGTTTTGCCTGTATGTTCCTGTTTTGGCTCGAAAAAAATCAAGTTCTGACCATGTGCCGCATTCCGGCTTGTATTGCCGTTTGTGGCGGTATCATTCTTGCTGTATGATCCCATAAAATAGATAACAGATGGAAATTTGTCCCCTGAGTTTCTGTTAAAGAAAAAAGAAACGGTGAAATGACTAGCTGAAGGGTAAGCTCTGATGACTGCATCATATCTAACAAGTCTGCTGTGAGCTATAGAGATGCTGACCTCTATCATGTGGCACAGCAGCTGTATTTTTTCACCGCCGATTTTATGACAAGGTGGAAGGAGCTTTGTGCTGAGACTGATAAGACTCCGTTCTACAGCCCCTCTGTGCTCACCGACCAAAGGGGCTTTGGATGGGACTTAATGAGCCGAGCCAATCAATGCCCAGCCAGATGGCTTTGATTGATGCCTTTGAAGAAACAAAGTGTCATAATGGTCCTAAGACCACCGAACAGAAGGGGAGGGGAAAGTATTGATGCATCACCCGCAGCAGAGGTCATGATGACCATCTAACTTTGAGGCTTTGCATTGTCCCAAGGTGCCGCTCCTTGTTTGTTTGCTGGAGTCACCTTGTGGGGAAATAAATGGCACTGGACTGTTTGGAAGTAGTATACGACTGGTTCTACCGTGCTATTTTGTTTGACGTCTCATATCATGTGACTTGTGCGAGGCTCAGAATATTGTATGTGAGTAGGGGGTGTGATCTAAGCGACCATCCTCAAGCATTCCAGCATTATGGCTAATCCCAACATTGTTTTCAGAATATAAAGAACTCTAGCTTGTTGTTCCTTATACTTATATTGACTTTTTCACATTTTTGTCAGTTTGTCACATTAACTACATCAATCAAGGCATAATTCAAAATGGCTTCCAGAAAAGATTAGGTGAATTTGACTATTCATCAAGCTAATAACCCAGCTGTTAGAAAATAAAGTGACAATTTTAGACACATTCAAACATCTGCAATGACAGGGAACATCACTTCCTCTCTCATCAGTTCTGAGCTGTGATGTTTTCAGTATGGCGGTGTTAGTCGTACCTTCACATCTCACTGTAGATCTTTTAGTGGTACAGTTTTAGAGAACCATCACTATTATAATTGCTTATACTTTTTACCAAACCCCAAACTTCAATACTTCAAATGTTTGATTTATGGAGATGAACTAGGCTACATTTTGAAAGTTTGGGGACAATAAGATTGTGTTTAGTGCTTTTGAAAAACGTCAATTATGCTCACCAAGGTTTATAATGATTAAAAAATGTAGTAAAAACTGTAAAATGTTATCATGGTAACTGTAAGACCCTAAACCCAACCCTAAACTTAGCCAATAGTGTTAATAAATGCAAAAGATGTATATACAAATGCATTTGTTAACCTCTTAGCATTCTTACAAATTTCGCCTAAAATTTGTAAAAAAAAAAAAGGCACATCCAAAATAAATTGCATGCTGTTCTCGAACCATTTGGAGTATATGCATGGTTTTGGTCTCTTTTGAAAGGAGACCATCTGTGGTTTGTTCTTGAGTTGAGAATTCTGAGTTTAGAATCACTGTATGTCATACTGGTATTGAGTAATAGAACTTTGAACACACTAAAAAAAGAGAAAAAAAAGTTTTTTTTGTTTTTTTTTTGTAAGGAATGCATGCAGATGCCTATAGTTGTGAGGTATTAGCTGGAAAACACAACAGGATCAAAGCATGAAGCCTTACCAAGCCACATTTCAAATTTTGAAAATGAGTGTTTTATGCTTGTTTATCTAGGTTTATGTATAGGCGCTTCCCAAAAAAAGCCACTTGGAGACTCCAAATGACCCTTTGCAACAATCAACACATAAAAGGCTGTAATTCTTGAATGCTTTTAAGTACAGTCGCAATTTTGGTCTCTATTTAAAAGTTGCTCTCAGAGCTATTCTTACATCCAGATTTGTTTTCAATACTTTACAAAATTACAAGAGCATAAACATTATACATTGTTTTTTTTTTCAATTTTGGAACAAAACTGTGCAAATGTAAAGAAAAAAAAGTGCTATGGTATTAATGCAGCCATGCGATTTTTAACATCCTTATGCATTATCTTATGCAGACCTACAGAATTAGAAAACTCAAGCTGTATACTGTATGTGAATATTCATAACTTTTTCATGCAGTGTTGGAGTAAATGATGACGGAATTTTCATTTTTTTTCGTATTGCTTTAACGACTGGGCTCACTAGCTGTCCAGTAGATAAACAGCCATATCTGTGTTTGAGTACAGTTTATATACACAATTTATAGCCTGTTTGTATCTTCAAGAGCTAGTCTTTCTGTGACCGAATGTGAAACCGGCTGTGGAATTTTCTGTCAAACCCGAAGTTAACTGCACATTAAGGAGGTAGATGGGTAAACTGTGGCATGCCACTAGCATTGGTTTGTTTATGAGTGTGGAAATAACTGCATAATGGTGCCATGCATGTTGAAGGCAAATATGACAGACTGTCAGACTGTTCCTAATGTTTTAAACTGTAAATGCATTATTAAAAACTGCAGATTGTGCCTTAAAATTCATCCATACAATATTTATTTGCAGCGATGCTTCAAACAAACAGTTTTTTGGCCCGGTTTTCTTGTTTGTTGTTGTTTGATTTTTCATTTTGGTCGACTCTTGGGCGCCTCTGTGCGCTGTCCCATTCTTATCCAATCATGATTTAACACTCCTGCCTGTTTTATCTGGCCTCTCACAGGCCCAGACAGATGGGTCTGCACTTGATTCAAACACAAACCTCAAAACTAATCCACCAAAACAAACCTCTCGCTTTCAGATTCAGCCAGCTGTGGGAGCTAGATCAGAACCACAGCGAATGACTTTCTATGATTACTGCAGTCTCTTTGACCGGCATAAACACTAACCAACTGGTCATTTGTTGGAAATGGTTCATAGCTGCAGTTTGTAAGGCTGCTTTACCTCCTTGTGCAGCCTGATGTGAAGTGGACTGTTTTGCCGACTGGCTCTGATTGCATTACAGGGTTCTAACATTAAGTGTTCACTGAATCCAGCTTCAATTTTCAAAAAGATTTTGGAGCTAGTCAGAATCGTCTCTCGTCATATTAGGCGTATTGTCCTGTTCATTTGGTGATCATGAACATTTTGTCAGTTTACTCGATGTCTTTCTGAACACAAAATGTGGTTGCATGCGCAAATAAATTAATTCTTCATTTAGAAGAGTGAATTTATTTACTTCAATGTTTTGAGGTCAGTGGAATATTGAGAGATGCTCAGGAAAAAGCTACATATTCTCTGCCATCACATTTGTAGCTTGGTGATGGTTTTTGACAAGTTCTTTCAGGTTGATGTGAAATTATGCAAATTAAATTGTCGTATGGACTCAACCTAATTTATCATTACACAGATGCGGCATGTACCATGTAATCATGATATTTCCATGTAATTAGTATATGACAGTGATAGCATGTGAGTTTAACGGTTAATATAATTACTTTGGCAGATTTATTAGAGGAAATCTGAAGCTTTGGAATATTTTTGGGGAAAAAAACTAAACAAAAACTTTTGACACTTCTTTCCCCATTATCATTAGACATATTATAAAAAAGTAATAATAATTACAAAACAATAATAATGATAATAATAAAGTTGATATCATTTTTTTTTTCTTTTTTGGAAACACATTACTTTGTGCTGATAACAAGTGACAGTAAAAGTATTTATAATGTTAATTAGCAGTTCCTTCAGAAAATTAAATAAATAAATATTTCACAGCACAATTGTTTTCAATATTGATAATTATACAAATATCCATTGAGTGCCAACAAAGTATATTACAATGATTCCTGTATTGATGCTGGAAATTCAACATTGTATCACAGGAATAAATTGCATTTTAAAATCTATTCAAATTTTTTTTTTTCAGCTACCTCAGAAATCACCTTTTTTGTGGTGCTAGGTACGAAGCGACGTGGGATATTGAATCATGTAAAAGGGCCTACTGAGAGGTGAACAGTCAATAACCTACATCCTTAAAAAAGGAGCAGGAAACAAACCCAGTGCATTACTATTGTGACTGATTGCAATAAAACAGTGAATCAGCCTAAAAACATTTATCCGGAGAGGGATCTTGAAGCCTAAAAGCACTTAGATGAAAAAATTGCAATGGATAATTGTGGTTCTTGATGGACTATTTGCTTCCTTGAGAGCAACAGATCTGTGGAAGTAGGTCCAAGTGAAAGCATCATTATTGGTTTGGGGCTGAGTAGTCCTGGACATCAACTGGAAGAGTGGTGGTTAGATTCCCATACTGTAGCTCTTTGAGGTATGGAAATACACCAATGACTAGAAGGTTATTCACAATCCTCTGCCATCATTTTCCCCTTGAGCAAAGCACTTAGACCCGCGATGCTCTAAGGAACTGCAATTAACCCTCTGGAAATTGGCGAGGGATAAAAGTATTATCAATGTCTTGTTCCATGTATGTTGGAAATTCCAGTATTGGCAATCCAATTATCACTCTAGACGTGCGATGAGATTAACCTGAGACAACAGCTCTGTTCAAAAACCTACAGTGATCTGTCTCACTACTGTCTACACAGGCAGCTGCTTTCTAAGGTGGCATCCTAGTTACCACAGAATATCATAAATGCAAGTACAGCTTCTTTTTACTCCAAAGTGGAACAATGTTTGAGAAATGCATAACACATGCATGTTTTAGAGTCTGTGTCTACAGTATATATAGTCTACAGTATGTATGTCGAGTTACACATTGCACCGAACGTACTGTATTTTATGCACCACACTGGAGACTCAATAAGTATATAGCTCATATTCAACTGATATACACTTATTATGTATATCAGTTATTATTTATACTTAACGTATGGCAAGAAACAAAGTGCAGAACAGTCTTTGCGTATGTTAAGGTGCATTAAAATGCTGTCTCTGTAGGCAGCTCACTATGTTTGGAACAGAGCAATTGAATCTATTAAGACTTTATGCAGTTAGAGTGATTTTATGAATTCCATTTTCACCGTATTAGTAGCTGATTAATATTCTGAGCAACTTCAAGCAATTTGCAACTCAACACACTCTTCACCAAATATTATTCAGTGTAATTACACAGAAGCATGATGATATTCAAAGGTGCTGGGCTGTAAAAATGTAATAGATGTTTCCCTGATTGTATTTTTCTGTCCATCAAAGTTATTTATATATTTGTGTTCTTTGATCTTAACAGTGAAAGTAGGCAAGTGGAAAATGCACCGAGCTGTCATACTTTTGTTGTTGTTGTTGTTCCTTACTGTAATTTGTATTGTTTTTGACTAGGATGTTAGTCTGAAGTCTAGTTCAAGACAGTTATTGAACTTGTGACCTTTATGTTATTCATAAAATTATCAAGTGTAAACATCTTTGAGAGAGCAGAGCAGCAGTGCTTGTGTACGGTCTAGAAGAATGAGCTCTCCAAAAGCAGAGCAAAAGCACATCTACCAATGATCCATTACACTCCCCTTCCTTTGACCTCACCTCTCTCTCCCTGGAGTAAAAAGCCACACGTGGGCGTTTATCCAGGTCATGGCAGCAGTGTAGTTGCTTTTGCTCTGAGCAAGGATCAAACTTACCATCTTTTGTACATCCACTTAATGCTATTGTTGCTCCAAAGAAACACTTTAGTTGTAGGACCTCACATTCTCTAGTGTTAGGAATTGAGCCAATGTATTGTTAACTTGCTGTTTTTTTTGCTAAATTCTATGAGCAGTTAAATAATAAAGACAGTTCAGAGCTTTAGATGTAAAAGTTAGACATTTTACTGTTGGAATAAAAAATAAAAAGAATAATAAAAACACACATAGTGAGATAATGCTTTGGCATAACAGTAAAAAAAAAAATATATATATATATATATATATATATATGTATATTTATATGTATATATATGTGTGTGTGTGTGTGTGTGTGTGTAATTTGTTGTGTTTCAGAGAAACACACACTATCTAT
>JAUCMS010000105.1:2195246-2207866 GCA_032357445.1 Enteromius radiatus | reverse complement strand
TACAAATATATTATGTAAAGAAAAACTTTTATTTTGGATGCGATTAATCGCGATTAATCATTGCCCAGCACTAATATGTATATTTTATTATTATTTCCTTAATTCATGTCATAGATTATCTGAATTACTTTTTGGTATGCCATACCTCAATCAAAAAAAAAAAAAAAAAAATATATATATATATATATATATATATATATAATTTCTACAATATACTTTTTTAAATAAATAGAAAAAAAGCATCACAATTGATAATGTAATGTTTTCTGTTGTATTGTTCACAATTGAAATTATAATTATTTTAATTATTAATATTAATGTTTTTATTTTAATGTTATTTTAATATGCACACATATTTGTTTACAAAAACATAATAGAAAACTCATTTGAAATTCACCCTATTTACAATAAATGTATTTTTCTGGATTTGTTGTTGTTGTTCACCAAAAAGTCTCTATTAAATAATAGCATTTATTTCTTCAATTTAAAAATAGCATTTTTATATTTTCACTAAATTAAGCAAGTGACATGCCTTGCACATGCTGTTGTATGCAAATACAATAAATAAAAAAAATAAATAATTTGCTTTGACCTGGCTGCAGTGAATTCTCTTGGCTCTACTTTCTCTCTCTTACACGTTTTGTGTCTTTCTCTTATTCTCTGTAGAGATGTGGGAGAGGTGAGTGCAAAGTAAACACAGCCTTTCACACACACACACACACACGCCCTGCTGCGGCTGGCTAATTTGCTTCCATGCGCGATGGGAGAGGGGACCCCGTTCACCCTCTCAACAGCTAGGGGCCATTTTAATCTTCCAGCCTATAATATCTCAGCGCGCTCTTCACCGTCCTGGCTGGTTGCCATGGGGAGATATGGGATACAGGTTGCCACTTCACCAAATCAGCTAGAAATCCCCTTTAGCCCCTGAGGCATGTGATCAGGCCACCTCCGCAACTCACAGGAATACAATGACAATGAAATGAAAAGACTCCTCACTTTGAATATTTGCTGTTGTTATTTTCTTTTCTTTTTTTTAAATGAAGGCTTGCTGTGTTGCTTGTTGGCGTCCCTGGTGGAGAAGCTTCAAGCAGAGCAACAGCTCCCTAATGTTAATCAATGCTGAATGGCCCTGTGTCAGTTCTGCTGACAAATGAAAGCGCATTGAACATCGCACCATAGCGCCACAGAGGAATTTATTTCAAATATTCCCTTCACAAATGTAACCAAAAAATGCTGAACAAAAGAACAAGTGCTGACAAGCACGCAGTGTCTGATCTTGTGTTTTAAGAAAGACACTATAATGGCACTGTGGCACTGATGTGGGACACATGCTGGAATTGTTGTCATGAAACCTGTTAGCTGATAGAAATTCAACAGCTGCTTTTCTGAAACAGTTTCTTGCATAATGTCAGGCCCGCTTTGCAGGTGTGTGTTTATTTTGCTTATTTTATCTCTCACTTGGATAGAAACAGAACATTTAAAATCAAGCAGCCAATGTTCATTTTGATTTTAGAAGGAGAGATCACCCAAAATCAATATTTTGTCATTATTTGCTCAATGTGATCCGAACCTATATTAGTGTGTTTCTTCTGTTGAACACAAAATATTTTGAAGAATGTTGATAAGCAAACAGCCATTAACTTTCACAGTTTCTTTTTTTGCATTTAAAAGCCATTATACGGTCAACAATTACATACCAGTGTCAGCCTGTCAATGGCTGTATAGACGGCATAAAAATAGTGCAAGATGTGTAGATTAATCAGAAAAGCTGTACTTACTAAGGAAATTAGTTTCAGACGACTCAAAAAACTTCTTTATTTCCAAAATGTGCATATTATGACCACAGGGTAACTTACATTACACGATAATTTGGTAACCACATGTAAATGCCCACAGCCTCACCCCGATATTATCTTCTTTCTGAAATACTTATATCTGAAAATCTTGATTTCACTTATCCCACAATGGCATGATTAATGGCATTTTTGTTTGTGATTTATTAGGAGAATTGGGTTTTGCATGTTCACTCGTACAATCTGAGCATTAATTAGTGTGTATTGTGCTCTCTGTGATAGGCTGTATTAGACTGTAATCCACCAGCCCGAGAGGAGCGTAACCTCTGAGACCACTGACAATAGACCTACTGATATGTCCCTGTGCTCACAAATCAACCTGCGTGAAAGCCTCTAATCTCAGTCCAAGACTGCCCTTCAGCTTTACGTCCACATGATGGCCCAACTGATGGGTTTTTATGGGAATTGTACTGAACACATATAGATACTTCTGCTGCTGTTACATTGTGTTATATATGGAGGGAGTGCTCAATTTGTATTAATAAATACAACACAAACACACATTCTTCAGTCATTAATAAGCTGTAGACTGCAGATATTTCTTAATGCATCGCCCTGTTTAAATTAAAATGGCTCTTTGTTTGCTTTAAAATATAACAATATTGTAGTACTGTATGTATGTGATTATGGCATTAAGAATTTCAACACAATAGTGCTACCTTTTTCCTTTTCTTTTTTTTAAACAAATACCTGATGATTCTTTTAAGAAAAAGAAAAAAAAATCAAATTTGACTGGCCCATTATTCTTCACCCATTAGCGACTGAATAAGACATTTAGGGTTGCACAGGCTTGTAGAGGAACCATCACCGCTGCGAATTTTCAAATTGTGACTGAAGTGTTGAGTGAGTTATTTAAAGTAGCAAGTCTGAAGCCTGGTGTGAAGACTGTGAGAGATTCAGGTCATGATAGACAGCACAATAATCTATGTGTCATGAAGGTACACCACTTTCTTTCTGAAAAACTGAAATGATGGCTGAATCCTGCTTGCTAATGTCTGACAGATATCAAATATTTGCCATCTCAAACCAGGGGAACCTCTCTAAACCAATCTTTTGGTGAAATTGTGTATGTCTTTGTCTCTATCTTTCTGGTTTTGACTACAAAGAAAGGTGATTTTGTTTCTACAACTAGAAAGTTATTTGAAGTTGTTCTAAATTACGACATCAAGTTGCCAGAGGGAGAAATTCATAAAGATGGAGAGGCAGAGGAGGAGGTTGGGGGGGAGCATACAGTATATAACGCCTTAGGCGGCTATTTTTGGACCCAAAACCAATTGCTGCAAGTCACTAAAGAATGATACAGATGTCATTCCAACAGTCATGAGAGAACAGTGTTATTATTATTATTATTTTTTTTTTTTAGTAGAGAGTAGCTTTGTAACCAGAGGAATAGTAAAAGTAAATAATGTTCTTTCTATCTATCTATCTATCTATCTATCTATCTATCTATCTACAGTATCTATCTAAATTTATTTATTTTGACAGAATAGTACAGTTTTAATATTACTCATAAGTTCATTACATAACGCCAGAGCAGTTACATAAAAAGTAAATCATTACTTATGGGTATAGAAAAGAAGTTTATAATAAGTACATCCCTACATTTTATACACCAGCTGTCACTATTGTGGGTCCCTTTTAGGTATTAATATGGACACTTGAGGTACTAATTTGTGCCTTTAAGGTGCTAATATGTGGAGAGATATTTAAAAAGGGGGGAAATGATCACTGGTACCCTATCAAAATGCATTCGTACCTTATTCTACTAGGATAGGATAGCTTTTGTAAACTTTTTACAGCATCTACCAGTGAGGGCTATATGCAAACCAGCCAAACCTTGACATTATCCCGCCCTCCAGATTTCTAAATTGACTCCTGGTTTATGTCCCGAAAGGGCCTTTTCTTCAACGGGCACGTGCAGGTTAACCACCTCCCGTCATGCATTTACTGCTTTGATTTCCTGTTTACCATTAAAAAAAAGACAACTTAGTCTGAGACTTTTCCGAGAAGAGTTTTTCTGTATGACTTTCTTTTTTCTTCCTGCTGGAGTTTTAAAATGATAGCTGTGGATGTCAGGCATAACCTGTCCCTCCCCGAACTTCACACAGGCCTTCAATCTGTGAGTCCTAGCTCTCGCTCCTTTACCAAGACACTTCATTACGTTTTTATGAGGCTGGCTCTTGTCACCGATACTGACAGGGGGCCAGAGAAAGAAGGCGAACAAGAGAAACCATGTGATGAGGGAGGCAGTCACTCCATAGCCCTCCATCCATCCTCGGTGCTGCATCATCCTTTTCTTTTTGCTTCACGTCCCTCATTGCCTGGTCCTGACAAGGGCCCTGTGGTTGAGTTTGGGCCCCATGACACCCTGTGGCAGATGGGAGGACCATAATAGAGATCAGGGCCGAAGCTGGAGGCGTGCGGTGCCGTCAAGAAAGACTGACAGCGAAGGAGAGAGAAAGAAATTGTGAGCACCACAGTGCTTGAAAGAGGCAGCTGGCATCTGCAGTGATGGGCTCTGCTCATTAGAGTTACTTCTCAAGCTGGATGGAGGCTCCAGTCGGAAAGAAGAAAAAGGCTGAGAGGTCAACCCCCGTCATTCAACACGCTCTCCGACTCTCCCTCACTACATCCTGAGATGGGTTTTAACAACCTTCTCTGAGAGACCTCAGTGACAGGTGAGGTGGTCACTATAGCTTAACATAACCGGAGGATACACATCAGGTCCCGCGCCAGCGATGTTTCATTCATGCGAGCTGAGCTTGTCTGTAATATGTCTAATTCGCTTCAGACGACGTTTTGCCGGCTGTGTGGTCTCTCCCAGATGGGAACCGACTATGTGTCTAAGTGAGCAAATCGGCTAAGTGGAAAAACTTGTTGGACTCTCGTTTCCTTCAATCGCAGGTTGCCGAGTTTCAAAGCGAACACGCTGAAAAACACAAACTGAACATCAGCGGCTTTTAACGACATGTGTTCGTCCTCCATCTGCCATTAGCATCATAGCATCGCCTCCTCGAAGAGGTCAGAGGACACTTACACACGTGCACTCAACCGTAATTTGATTTAGCTAGTGGAGTAAACAGATGGACTGGAATTTGAATGGTTTCTCTTGGAAACTCTTCAAAGTGTCTGCACCTCGTAGTCCTTCCCCTGAACTGAAGGATCGCGCTGGGAGATGGTTTTCGGTAATTAACGACTACTTTGCACACTGCAAATGAAAAAAAAGTGTGTTTATACAGAATAAAGAACTTTTTTAAACAAGTATAGCAGTAGGATATCAACGGGGCTAAAGGCGCACTGGGGTAAAAAGCAGATTTGATTTGTTACTTCACTTTTCTGAACATACGTGTTGCACCATGAGCCGGGAACTTTATCTCATCCCTGCATGACTCGTTTGTGGGCGGCAATGTACAGTCTGAGCTCGGTTGATCTAGTACTGTGTTTATTTATTTATTTTTGTATGTTTTAGATTTATGCAGCAAATGACAATCGTTACCAGATATGTTCTGAGAAAGGTCTTGGTAATGATTTTCAGTTTCGTTCAAACTTATTAATTCAACAGTTTTTTTTTCTCAGAGAGAATACTTATTTAGTACACTATCTTTGCTGACTTTTAAACTACTTTAGAAAATCATTCTCTTCATTGTGACATCTTTATATACTAATATTTATCTTTGAAACCCCTGATTTTCTTTTACTGGTGTTTTCAAAATCTCCAGCTATGTGTCTAAATTAGAGAACATACTGTACAGAATGGTCTGAATTCTAAAAGTGGATTCAAATAAACTTCTTTTGAATTTAATCTGAAGTTTGCAAGAGGACATTTAACCACACTTCATTTTAAGTTTGTGCCAGGCACACTCTGGAAATAGTTTCTCAGAAATGAGAAATGTGTGATAGACTGTATAGAGACGCTTTCGGGAAAATGTGAAAGCCGTGCACAAATGCAGGAAAGAATGAAGCAAATGTACAAGAAGGGGAATAGATGTCAACACAGTGGTAGTAATGAAAGAACAAGCAACACTTCGCCCAATTTGGTCTTCATCATTTTATTTGAAGTCCATGTAAATGGTCAAAGCTTTGTTAAAAAATAAATAAAATTAGAACGTTAAAGGGATAGCTCACCCCCCAAAAATGTATTTTATTTTATTTCATTATTTAATTTGTATTATTTTTTAAATGCTTTGTGCCTTTTTTTTTTTTTTTTGGACAACAAAACAAAACCTTATTTAAAAAAAATAATAAAAATAATCATAAATACAAAATTATTGGTAAAACAACAAATAGTTTAACTATGTAGAGTCTATAAGGAGAATTGTATTTATTTATCTGACCTTATATACTTCTTCCAACAAAAAGTTCATTTATAAATTTTAGAATATCATTCTAGCCATTCATGACCATATACAATTCAAACTGGGACTGACAGAATTTAATATAAGCGTGAAAAACACATAACACATAAAAAAAAACAGGTCTATGCACAGTATTACAAACCCTTCAATCTTGCTGTCAAATCAAATATGGTGCTGTTAATCATGCTTTGAGGTGAGGTGAAGTTTGACGTCAGTGATATTTGGTGACAAGACACCCACAGACCATTGATGAAAAGCACACAGAATGTGTCGGACCGCACTGTATTTCAGTTGTAAGATTCATGGAGGACATATTTTAGTCTGTTCATTACACAAAAGCTATCTTAAGGTTTAGAGAATCGAATAAATGATAATTTTATGGACTTTTGGAGCTTGCCACATTCATTCACATTCACCTTCTTTTCATTTTAAAAAGCCTTTCACGAGTTCACACTTAGGAGATAATGCGGAGCCAGACATGGTTAATCATTCGTGCATGCTCCTCCCGAAATTTGTTTAACAACATCACTTAAAAAAAACTAAGAAAAATCAGTCTGTCATAAATGATGACAGAATCTTCAGTTTTGGCTGAACTACTCCTTTAAAACTTCTTTCTCTCCTCGCTGAAGTTGAGCTTGTTAAATTGTCTTTGCATCTGACATTCATCTTGAAAGGGCAGTAGAAAAAAAAAAAAAAAAAAACTTAGAAGATTAGTGCCTAGCACTTGAGCATAATGAGCTCTTTTAGTCACAAATCAATAGTCAGTTAGGAAAGAAGGCCCTTCGTGAAGGTAATCTACTGTATCCTTTAAGAAGCCTTTGATTCGGTGCACTTAGGAAACAAATAGGCGTTTGCGTTTGTGTCAAATGGGTTTGCTTTCCAAAAATGATTTGTCTAGCATTAATTCTGACCGATAATGAAATGCAGCCTCACGAAGAACAGAAAGACAAAGAGGAAACACAAATCAAATCAAAGAGGAAACCTCATCTTAAAAATACTGTCACCTTCACACAGAGATGGTGCAGTTTATAAAACAATATATATATACATAAAATGCCCTTCAGAATCATATTCATATACCTTGATATAGACTACTCCAAGGCATTTCAAGTAATAAGTTGGTATTAGAATGGTGCCCAAAACACAACAGTATTAATATGGTATTTATTAGTCAGAATCCATAGACAGACATATAAAGTATATTGCAGTGGCTCTTAGTTCACGTTTTTGCTCAAAACATTGAGGTCAGTAAGTTTATTTATATATACATTTTTTAAGAATGGGTTAAATCAATAAAAAGTACAATCAGTTATGTGACATTGAAGACTTAAGTAATTTAATTAATGTTTTATTCATTTATTTGTATGTACTGTGTGTATAATTGTATATTAGATTAAATTAATACAGAAAGTACAAAAGACATCTTTTAAAAATTACAAATTTTACTGATCCAAAACACTTGTATGGTAGTGTACATTTCAAATATAATATCTCCCACCTAAAAAAAAAAAAAGTATTTAAAAGAAAACTATATTTTATTGAGTTCCATGTCCTTGGGGCCTGTTTTGATAATCATTGAGTTTTTTTTCCAGATCATACTGACACTTGCAGTGACACTAGGAGACACGAGGAACATGACTGATTTTCTCATTTAATGTCTCTTACATGTAATATTTTCTTTAAACTCCATTACAAGCTTATATAAAACTGGTGCACCTTTTTGGGGGCAGTTGATAATTTGAAAAGTGCTGGCAGCCGTCGACTTGATGCAGATTTCTTGAGTTTCCAGAAGACTGAAAGCCATACCCCACTTTCTGAAGATGCTGGAAACAGCCCTACCGGGACTCTTAGCAGATGGTGTACGGCGAAACACGCTGCTCTTATATGATTTCTAATGCACCACTCACATGTCATCGCTCCCTAGACTCATTCTGCTATGAATGTGTGTATGGGAACTACTGTATGCTCATTTTTTTATTAGTGTTCAGAGGGCTGACAGCTTCACAAAGGTCATGCTGGGGATCTATAGCTAATGCTAGTGCTTAGTTTAGCTGTATCTGTGGGAATGTCAGACCTGTGTACACCAAACAAACAGGCAGGTAATTAAGAGCGCTGTCTGCTTTATCTGCTCTGACTCTGAAAAGGTGCTGCGATGTTAGTGTAACTGTCGCATGTTTTTTGGGGGGTTTTTTTCCCCCAGAAGGTACCACATGACAAGAATGTGCACATTAAAATTACATATTCTGTGTAAATGAAAGATGATGTGGGCGATTTAATTTTAAGCACCGTGGCTCTCTGGTGCTAAAATGAATACAGCCACATTAGCTTAATTTATTGTTTGGCTTTTTTTTTTTTTTTATAACAGACAGAGCATTTTGGAAAGCTGTCATTATTTTTTACAATTCCTTTGGTGATACTAGTGGTGCAGAAATTACACATTTCATTTTTAATTGACAATATCTTGAAGAAAAAGGATGGCATACACCTTTTATTTACAGTATATTTTTTAGATAGTAGCTGGACCTGCTTGCTTACATAGTTTATATTGGTGTTCAACAACAAAATTCTACTAATGTTCTCAATAAATTGATTCTGTAACATTATGAGCAGTCCATTTCTCCAAAAAAGAGTGTAAATATATCCTTTTTGTAGCTGCAGTATGCTTTTTTATTGGGGTTTTCAAGTATACTCAAGTATACTTGTTTTTTTGGCCTCAAATTAAATGTAGTATTTTCATCTCAAAGATGATTGGTTTGGTTTCAGGCTTTTTTCAAAAGCTCCCTATAAGAAATGAAGGTGAAGCATAATCCAAGGCTGTTGGGTCAGCCATGTGCAGCTTTACCTTGAAAGGAAATTGCTGCTCTTTGTTGCTGCCAAGATGGCTGCCGAATTTACCGATTTACTTTACATGGTTGAGTTTTAGAGAGAGAGAGAGAGAAATGGTACAATATGCTGAATGTGTTGAAACCACGGCCAATTAATTCAGTTAATTTCACAGACTGAAAAAAGTTCATATGAAGTCTATATAAAGATGCGCTGTAAAATAGAAGGTTTTTTTTTTTTTTCTTTTTTTTTTTTGGATAGGAAAGTGCCAAGTTTAATAAACCCAGTGAGTGGAAAATGTGATATATGCTTAAATTGCAGTTGTTTTTGGAGCCGGAGACCTTGAATAACATTATAATTGGATTTCAGGAAAGCTATATTGAGAAAGTGCAGAATATATATGGAAACTGCATTACTCAGTATTCCTTTTTTCAGATTGCCCAGGATATTGAACTAGAGCAGACTTCATTTGATCTATTAGGAACTGATTACAAAAAGTAGGAAATACATATTGGTACAAGTCCTAGTGGTTAAAGATGAATTATATATATAGTTTCTTATGTTCATCAAGGCTGCATTTTTTTAATCAACAATACAAGAAAAAAAGCAATATTGTGAAATATTATTGCAATGTAAAATATCACTTTTTATACGTTAAAGTCTAATTTGTTCCTGTGATGCAAAGCTGAATTTTCAGCATCATTATTCCAGTCTTCAGTGTCACATGATCTTTCAGAAAACATTTTAAAATGCTAATTTATTATCAGTGCTAGAAACTATTGTGCTGCTTAATATTTTTTTTAGGAAAACATTAAAAAAGAAAAGTATTTCTTTTAAATAGAAATTTTCCAACAATATACACTACCATTCAGAAGTTTGGGGTCAGAAAATATGTATTTGTTTATTACTTTTAAAACTTAGGATTTTTATTAGCTGTGTTAAATTGATAAGAAGTGATGGCAAATGTTTATGTTGTCAGAAAAGATTTATATATTTAACAAATGCTGTTCTTTATAACTTTTCATTTATCAAAGTATCCTGTAGTATTATTTATATATATATATATATATATATATATATATATCGATCACCCTTGCCCCACAGCAGGAGGGTGACTCGGAAGATGGCGGAGAAGGGGAGGAGGAGGGATGCAAAAAAAACGAGATGCTTGTGAAAGGAAGAGCTGGGTTTTTATGGGGAAGGGGAATGGTTTGATTGGACGCAAGTTAACAAGGAATGATTAGTAGATCGGCCACCAGCTGTGCGAGATTAGTTCGTTCAGCAATCCTCTCGAAATTCGCAAAACTTTCACTAAAAAAATCTAAAAAAAAAATGGCTGTGATTTTAACAGTAAAAAAAAACGGTGAAAATGCTATGGGGAAAACATATTAAATGGTTAACGGTAAAATCCTGTAAAATTTACAGAGAAAAAAAGTAAATGCATTGCATTTCAAATTTAGTTTGAATTTGATGTTTTTTCTTTGAAATAACTCTTTAACTTTTTTTTAAATAACTTTCTTATCAGTTATGTTTATTAGGGTTATGTGTCACATGTAATGTTGTTAAATGATTGTTTAATGCATATTTCAGTTTAACGAGTCTAACCTTGATTGTGTTTCAGTAGTTTGTGCTTCAGGTAGTTATAATAGCGTGTTTGGCGTGCTGTCCTGGGGGCGAGCCGGGAGCCCGGTGGACTCCAAGCCCTGGAAGTATAAACCCTAGCAAGATGAGAGCTCGGCATCCAGCTCGGACCCTGCATACCCCCGGTAGGATAGTGCGAACGAGGCAGAGAAGGGATGCTTGTACCGAGATACAGAAGGGAAGGAAACTGGCTTATTTATAGTGGATAGTTTGGGATCGGATTGACTGACGAGATGATAGATAGTGATTGGTAATACAGCGCCGGCTGTGTCTGATTAATCATTAATCATTCACGCTCCTCCCGAAACTAGTTTGGCAACATCACTTAGTGTTTGCGTGAATGACACTGAGCACCTTCTATATATGTTCATATTTAAAAGCTGCTTGTCATGGGCTTTGGTTCCTCATGTGACTCTCTCATCATTGCATGCATTTGGTGCTTATCAGTGTATTTCAAAGGTACCAAATAGATTTCAGTACTTGGTATATTAACATTGCATCAGTTAATGCAATTACGGTATTTAACAGTAAATTAATTAATTAATTAATAATAATTTTTACGGTCACATTCCGGCAACCAGAGCTCCCTGGTTTTTTACAGTCAATTTTACTGAATTTTTTCCACAGTGTACAGTCCACTTAGGCCATTTATTGAAACTGCAAAAATGGGTCATTCAGAAATCCTGAGGCTGTTTTTGAAGGATGGGGCAGTGCCAGCGATAAAGGACCTTATATCAAATCCACAACCCATAATTAAACACAGCTACTCATTCCACAAATGTGAAGAGGTTAGTTAATCACCACATATAATACATGACTGTTGCAGGTATAAGAAACCTTTGCCAGCATTTCAAGTGTGCTGGAGTGAGATAAGTAGCTAAATAAAAACTAAATGATAAATAATATTATATATTCTCTCGAGTTTTCTTAAACAATTAATTTTTACTACTGTGACTGTTGGAGAGTCCAGCGTTGAAGCTCTGTCTCTGCCTCATCTTTCTCTCCGCTAATGACAACAGTCACAGTGTAGATTGAAATATCTTTCCCTCTCTCCATATGACAAATTAAAATTCACTCAAGCATCGATTCTCTTATTATAACTGCCCTTAGGGAAATGAGCTTTTCAGGAGAGAAGAAAAAAATGTGGAAGGGGAAAAAAGAGAAAAAAAAAGTAAATTGAGTCTTAACTCCATGGATACATTGACAGCAGTTGATTTGTGGGACTCATCTGCCTCTGTTGAATTAGTGTACAGGGAAAGTGAAGAGTAAATGTGTTGTTAGTAGAGGGCAAGGTCAATAAACAACACAGAAAAGCTGACATTGACCTCTGCTCGCTTAAGATTATACTGTTTGCTTAGACAAGAGCTGCGGCATTGAATACGAGCTGCTATTAAAGCTGAAGCCAGCAACCCTCAAGCCTAGCAGTGTTTGATTCAAACAGGGTTCAATTCTTATTTAACTGTGGGACATTTTATCTACATTAGTTGGAAATGAATCGCAGGAGGAAATAAAGTAATATATACGCTAATTCATTAAAGGGGCAAATTGTTATCTGATCTGTAAAGTGAGATTACCAGCCTGAAATATTACTCCATTCACCCTCTCGCTAGAGATAACTGGCTCTCCATTTTCACATATTACTAAAATATTTAGCATTCTAGATTCCTAATATCTGGCTCTTGTTACATAAAGTAGCATTAATCAGCATAAACCACTCAGAGCGTTGTTCATGCAATTCTCTTGAAGATAATTTAAAGTCCATAGGTATTTCAGAGTAATATCACCATTAGAAATATATGAAAGTAAGAAAGCAAATATTTCTGGTAATTTTAAAGGTGCCACAGAATGCATTGAGAGAATATTTTAAATTATTGTCTGATATGTACCTAGAAGGTATGTAGCTTAGGTAAGGGGGAAAAATGCCCAGAAACGCTTTTACAGGTCCATT
>JAUCMS010000105.1:2151918-2163407 GCA_032357445.1 Enteromius radiatus | reverse complement strand
CTGAACAGTATTTATATCATTTTTTACCTCTGATAGACAACCATGTCCAAACCGTCTTTGGCGTAGGATATGTATACGCGTCGTATACACGCCGGAAGTGATCTGTTTGTGTATACGACGCGTATACATATACGACGCGTGTGTTCTGCTGAGGAAACAAAGTCACCTACATCATGAATGCCCTGGGGGTAAGCAAATAAACATCACATTTTCATTTTTGGCTGAACTATCCCTTTCAGCTAAACTTTGGTAAAATTGTAAACAGATCAGAAATAAAACATGGAAATAAATAAGATAATGCAAGGTATATGTTTTGCTTCCTTAACTGTAGAAAAAAAACAACTGCTTGAATGAACACTAATTCTTCAAATGTTAACTTCAGAAACTAGTTTTGAAGACCCAGAAGTATTGTGTCTTTTTAACAGGAATCCGCGTTTGTTGTGTCTTATGCAAGAGTTAAAGCCTGCTGACTAAACTTTACACCCACGATCCTCTCTGTGGTTTAACAGCAACCGTGAATATCGCATTGCCAGAGAGGCTGACTGATCTAGACCTTTCCAGCCCCTTGCCGTGGCCTCCCAGTGCTTGACCAAGCAGAAAGAAGGAGTGGAGTCTCAGAGAGATTATAGGACTGTTACTACTGTAATATATAGAGCTGCTTTAATGTGGACTTAGGAGAGGGAGCAGTTTGATCCGGGCCTTGAACGACTCTTTTGGAAAATGCCAGCGGAGCATGATGCCAGTGTTAGTGCTATGAGCTTCTCTTATACAAACAGGATAAATACAACTTCACAGCCTCTACTTACATCTCCCAATGACTGCACCATAAGGAGTATTTACAATGTTGTGCAATCGATATATGAAGAGTTCGGATGAAAAAAGCTTCTTAGTACTGAAACTGTCATCTAAAATGAGCATTGTTATAAGGTAATAGTGATGCACATAAATAATAAGCCTGATAAAAATGAATAAAATCTTTATTATTATTAATATTATTGTTATTATATAACCAAAATCAAAAATAATATTGTGTATATATATATATATATATATATATATATATATATATTGAACAGAAATTATAAAACTTAGCAAAATATGTTGAGCAATTTCAACTCTTTTATATACAAACTTTACTTAGTTTAGTGTTATTTAAGCTAAAATGTATTACAGTGTTATTACAATGTATTACACATTTATTACAGTGTATAAGTATTTGTGAATATAACCGCTAGGTTATTTGTCGAATAGGTAGGTAATACTTTTGGTATAGTTGTGTCAGTCTTCAGGAGATATAAGCTTGCAGCCCTGCAGCCGAGTTTTCTGTCATTCTGTTCAGCTCTAAGAGCAGAAGCGCTGATCCGGTAGAGGAAGTCTCTTCTGACTCTGCTCTATGGAGCTGCAGTTGTGCCACAGTTCTGGGTTCAGCATTGCAAACACGCTGTTCCGGGTGCTGAACTCTTTATGTAGTGTGTTATGGGTTGCTGTCCAAGATGCTGAACTACTCAGCAGTGAAGCACCACCTCACTGTAGCTTCCAACAGTGCAGTGGCGATCGACAACCGACAACTAAAACATCTATAAAGCATGTTTTCAACATTTATGCTAATAATAAGAAATGTCTCTTATGAAGCAGTTCAGCATATTAGAAAGATTTCTAAAGCATGTGCATTGAAGACTAAAGATGTGAAGCTTATATATAAATTCAATTTTATTGTATATATATATATATATATATATTTGTGTGTGTGTGTTTATATATATATATATATATATATATATATATATATATAAACTTGTGCAGCTTTGGTGAGCTTAAAACATAGTTATATAGTAGCTGACTTTTTCTCCAGCTGTCACTTTTGCTTTAAAATGCAGTATTCGCTAAATTAATTAATTGTAAGGCTATCCAACAGCAAGTATATTATATTCTGGCAAAGGAATGTGAAGTTCAAGAAATCAAGTGCATTTTGTTTCTTGCACAGTAGCAGAAATGCTTCTGTTGCCAAGACTTAAAGGTTTGTGTATGTTCACTGGAGTCACAAAAAATGTAACAGCACTAATGATTTTTTTAAACGAAACGCATCAAACAATAAAAGAAATGTGAACGCACTGAATGCAAGTGTCATTAAAAACCAAATTGCAAAACTGATTGCAAACAATGACAGCAGCCTAACAGATATTTATTGCATTCCTTGCTAAGCAAATTGCAATTCTAAAAAAATAAAAGACTTGTAATATAGCTGATCATTTAAGAGTGTCTGTATTTAAAAGAATGGGCTTAATATCCGAGAAGACAGTTGTTCATTTCATTTGCTCATTAGGGGTGTTGAAATCAAGAAAACAATCAATCTCTGATTGCTCAGTCCCAGGAAATAAACCACAATAGCAGAGAGTCAACAAAGCGGCATGTTGCAGGGAGAAATCAAATGTGCCATCACTTTAAAGCAAGAGTTTTCCTTTTACAGTAGTTCAAACCGTGTACACGGCACCTGTTGGCTCATTGAGTATTCATCACCCCACCTCCAGGCAGAAAAAGACTCGCTTTTTTCCTTTAGAGAGGCATCAAAGCAGCCCATCCTAAGAGGAAATAGCAGTTCATCATTGTTGTTTTGGTTTTCGGTCGACAGTATGTAAATCTGCTCTCATATTGCGGTGTTTTGCATTAATGAAGTGAAGTTGAGCTCCAGACCTTTGACTGCAAATGGTGTCTCTCTCTCTCTCTCACACACACACACAAATGCACGAACTCGTTCACAATAACGCACAACAAATCGCGCAACTTATTCACAACCAAATATTTGGCAGCTAAATATTCATAGAGCAAAATGTCAGTAGTACCATCGATGGCCTGTGCTTATTCGCTTAAATGAATGAAACAAAGCATTTCACCCTATTTACTGAAGTTAAGATGCCCCAAGTGTGAAGCCTGACTGACTCGAGAAGGAAGTGATGCAAAAACATTGATTTTAAGATTAAAGTATTGTGCACTTTAAAAAACAACAAAGAAAATTGATGGAAGTTGATCAAACGGGTCAGTTATACAGAGGCGGATACATGACAGAGGTCGTGACCTCCAGCAGTAAAGCAGAAATAATGCACTTTCTTAGCACGAAAGGTGATTGCGCTGGAAGGTTTCTGTGTAAGTGCATGTTGTGTGTCTCTATGATGTGTTTTGGCTCTAAGAGGGCAGCTTGGAAATAATAGGCAGTGCAGAAGATAAATCGACATTGGGCCGAAAGGTCAGAGGTCAGGAGCGCTAGAGTCACTGTTCACATAACACCAATCAACTGACCAAACAGATCAATAAGCACAAGAAACTCAGGTCTAATGGAAAGAAAAAGCAGTCAAGAAAAAGCGCTTCTATTTGTTCTCCGTCTTCTTTAAAGGGTGCTATTTTTGACTGCTGTTCATAATATGCCTTCACGCGCTGATGTATTTATCTTCTTTTATACTCACGTATCCCTTAAGACATTTGAATGATATCTTGCGATGCTCTCTTTGACAAGATAATGCTTTCTTTTTAAGCAACTCATCACAAATGCCGCAAAAAATCCAGCTTTTGTCTTTTTATGCAAGGCGTCTTTGTGATTTTGATCCCTTGCTCATTTTCGATGACACAGGACAGATGCTCTCTTTTTACAGCGTGGCTTTGCTGCTTCTCTCAGCGGAAGGTAGAAGACAAAGAAAAGATGGGGACGGAGAGAGAGCGAGTGAGCGAGAGAGAGAATATCAGGGCTTACGAAACTGCTCCGAGACCTTGAGAAAGAGAAAAGCCTGTGTAGTGTACTTGCAGTACAACTAAGAGGAGATATGAAACAGATTACAAGGTGACGGTGCCTCAGCACCTCTTTTACCCTGGAGAGGCCAACCTTGGTCTCCAGAAATCACTCAGCTTCATTCATCAAAGGCTCTTTTAAAGGGCCCATCCCTGAGCCCCCTCCGTGCAGCCTCGGTCTGCCTCAAATCCTCCTCTCTCACCCTCGTCTCTCGTATCTCCCGCGTATCTCTCTCAGCTCAAGCCATTTGCTGCAGACTCTCACTGTGACTTTGTTTCTTTCTCTCCCTTTATATCTCTTGTTGTTTCACACACACACACACACACACACACAGAAAATGCATTTGCGTGCAGAGTTTTAGTACAAAAAGATGCATCTTATTTATTAGCCGCTATCTCTGCTAATATAGATGGTGTCTTATTCGTGAAAGTCAGCACTATTTGCCTGCCGCAATTAATGTGGTAATATTCAGAGAAGGCATTTGGTAAAAAGAGGCTTTTTTATCCGTGAATTGATCATGGTAGCAGTTATTCCTCAATGATGATTAAATAGTGGAGAAAAAACAATTGAAACCAGGAAAATACCCAGTCGTCAAGCACATTTTAGACTCGTTTAAAGAGCTGATTGTTGTCTCTATGTCAACGTGGAGTGACACAAAGAGCTACTGGGCCATGCATATTGCAGTTAAAACTCATTGGTGACTCTGTAACATTAAAACAAGTCGTTTTTAAAACGAATCCCAAGGTGCCTCATGTCAGTCATTCTTTGCCACCAGATGCTGCTTTTGGAACATTATAACTAGCGGTTTCCCTGGTAACACTGTACACAAAGCAGCACTGTGCTCACAAATGCTGCATCACCAGGCATTAAAAACATAATTGAATTGACAAATCACTGCAGATTAGCGTCACTTATAGGAGAAGTTTGGAAATAAGGGTGCAAATAAGGTAAAAATAAATGCATTTTACAGTATAAGATGATGAAAGTGTTTTTTGACCTTGCATGCATGTTAACCTCTCCCTGAGGACTTCCATAACCAAAATATGAACCTTTCATAACCCATAATAGGAGCACTTTTGCACCGCTTGGTGACTATAAACTTCTACAGTTAGAATGATGGATATTACTTGGTGGCAGAATTGTTGATCTGATTATAAATACTGCTAACTGAATATTGAAGAAGTCTTTAATCATATTTTAGCTGCTGCAGCTTTGTATAAGCAATGCAAATTACATAAAGGAACTCATTTTAGTAACTTTACCATGTTTTATGTTTTTTTTTTTTTTTTTTTTAGGCTTGAGAATTCAATAAGAAACCCCTCTGCAGTGATACACAAGATTTTCACTTTGTGACAGGTCTTGATCACCCTGCTGGGGTTTCTTTTGTGATAATGACTGTCTGACTGCACATTGTTCCTTAATGCATGTTTACACACAAAAACATCATCAAGAATCAATATCAATGGTTAGAGCACTGAGACTGACTAAATTATACAACACAAGTAGTATTGAATTCCTAATCCAGTAACATATATTTCACCATTATACAAAGGGAGCAAATGACATTTGCAGAGAGTAATTGCAGTTGTAGTAAGAACTCTTGATTCTGTCAGCCATATGAAGTGACATAAGCGAGCTTGTTCCTCTCTAATGGGAATTAAAGTTACTTTTCCAATGTCACATGTCAAGACCAGCCACTCTTGAAAGGACTACATTGCTGAATGGATTTAATATACCAAAAAGTGTGTGGTGGATAAAGAACTAATCCATGACCACAAGTGTGTGTGTGTGTGTGTTTCTCATGTGAGTCTTACTATAACAGCAGCACTCTGAAGACTTCAACAACAATTTCCCCTGTTTTATAAAATAAATACAAAAAAATCAATCCTGTAATGATCAACAAAGTAGCGAATGACACCTTAATGGATAAAAGCACTGCCATTGTTGTGACTCCTTTTCCTTTTTTATTTATTTCAGATAATTATCAATTTGACACAAGCTAACATGTTGAGTACACTTAAGTACTCAACTGATAACTCAGAACAGCATTTTATTTGTTCATAACGTGTTATTTCCAATAACTTCCTTAATATGATTGGAAGGGAGAAACCAAATTATTTTTTGGGTTTCTAAACTTCTGGCAATTCAGCAACAGTGAGTATTTTATTTTCTGAATGCCTTTTGAATGATTGTTAATAAAATCACCTCTGACTGAAATGACATGCAGGAGCCATAAAACAATCAAATCTTAAAAATTGAATTTTGTTGTATAATGAGGATTTATTAAATGCTATTTTAGTAGCAAAAACAAAATCCCGAAGGACACAGAGAGTCACAAATTACAAAAGAACACGGATCGGATCAATTCATGATTAACACTTTGCTGGCAGAGGTGTGCTCGCCCAGACATTTGCTCTTCTCATTAAGAGACTGAGAGGAAATGTCATGTCTCTAGGACTGGCTAAGATTAGCTCACAGTGAAGTAGACCTCTAATTCCCATGACCGGTGCTCTGGTCCTGTGTGTGTGATGTGTCAGACAGGTCAAAAATCACACACACACACACACACAATGGTCCAGAGTTCAAATGAGTATTTTTGTCTTATCTGATTATTGATTCACAGTGATAATTCACAGCCCTGTTGTCCTCAGGCAGCTGGTGGGTGATCTTATTAATATTTCTGTGTATCTAAAGTTTGCACATTATATGTTTGGAGCACAGCATCTACATACTCACCAAACTTGTCCCAACTGACTCTATCATTTTACAGTAAATAATGGTGAAGCTTGGTTGAAGAAAGACATTTGCATTCAATTCAAATTAGTCTTGCAAAAAATTTAAAATAAATAAATAATATTTATATATAATATATATATACTGTATATATACACTGTATATACTGTACAGGTGCTGGTCATATAATTAGAATATCTTCAAAAAGTTGATTTATTTCACTAATTCCATTCAAGAAGTGAAACTTGTATAATGTATACATTCATTCCACACAGACTGATATATTTCGAGTGTTTATTTCTTTTAATTTTGATTATAACTGACAACTAATGAAAACCCCAAATTCAGTATCTCAGAACATTAGAATATTGTGGAAAAGGTTCAGTATTGAAGACACCTGGTGCGACACACTAGTCAGCTATTTTACTCGAAACACCTGCAAAGGCCTTTAAATGGTCTCTCAGTCTAGTTCTTTAGGCTACGCAATCATGGAGAAGACTGCTGATTTGACAGTTGTCCAAAGGGCGACCATTGAAACCTTGCCCAAGGAGGGCAAGATGCAAAAGAGGCTGGCTGTTCACAGAGCTCTGTGTCCAAGCACATTAATAGAGAGGAAAAGATGTGGTAGAAAAAAAAGTGTACAAGCAGTAGGGATAACTGCACCCTGGAGAGAATTGTGAAACAAAACCCATTCAAATATGTGGACCGCAGCTGGAGATGTCGAGACGTCTACCTACAGACGTGTGCAAGACATGGGTTTCAGCTGTCGCATTCATTGTGTCAAGCCACTCTTGAACAACAGACAGCATCAGAAGCTTCTTGCCTGGGCTAAAGACAAAAAGGACTGGACTGCTGCTGGGTGGTCCAAAGTTATGTTCTCTGATTAAAGTAAATCAGGGTCCCAAAGTCTGGAGGAAGAGAGGAGAGGCACAGAATTCACTATGCTTGAGGTCCAGTGTAAAGTTTCCACGGTCAGTGATGGATGGGGTGCCATGTCATCTGCTGGTGTTGATCCACTGTGTTTTCTGAGGTCCAAGGTCAACGCAGCTGTATACCAGGACGTTTTAGAGAACTTCATGCTTCCTGCTGCTGACCAACTTTACGGAGTGCCAAAGCTACCAGTACCAGGTAACACTGAGGGCACAGCCCGGGTACGTGCCCAAGGTTCCCACTACTCCATTTAGAGATCAAGTGGTGAGCCTTCAAGCGCTTCCCTTGGAGGAGGCAGACCCAGCCCTAGCTTTGCTTTGTCCCGTCCGAGCACTAAGAAGCTACGTTGACCGGACACAAAGCTTGAGGACCTCAGACCAGGAACGCTGTCTCCAAGTAGAGGATGGCCCACTGGAAAGTGGACACCATCACCCTGGCCAAGCACAGGGTGTGCCCTGCCCCCTCAGGTTACGGGCCAACTCAACAAGGAGTGTGGCATCGTCCTGGGCATTGGCACATGGCGCCTCGCTGATAGATATCTGTAGAGCTGCGGGCTGGACGACCCCTAACACATTCGCTAGATTCTATAGCCTTCGCGTGGAACCGGTATCCTTCTGTCTTCTCACCTCAAACAGGTAGAAGCACTGAGAGGCCGGTTTCGGGTCGGCTTGTTAACTTCTCCAGAGTGTCCATATAGTAGACCCTGTGGAGTTCCTCCATCCCCTTCAGCTGCTGGATATGGCGGAGCATCTGGCGCCAGGCCCTCATTCGATGAATCCTTGAGAACCGATAGAGTGGGGTACCTAAAGAGGACCCCATGTGTGTACTCCACGGTTAAGACCTTAGAGCCTGTGTTTCCCCGGTAGACTTCTGCAATCTAAGAGGGTTCAATCACCTCCTATATTCCATATGTAAACTGAAATACTGTCCATATGTGTATTCATCCTGAGACCTCCTACGGGAAGGCTGGACTTCCGTACGTCTCTGTTCATGGAAAGAAGACGTCCCAGTGCTCCAGAGTTACTGAATGGCTAGTGCTTTGAAAACACTAACTGCTGCAGCTGGATGCAATCATTTTAATACACGCAAAGTAGAGATCCCAATTCATTGGTCATATCCGACGTGACGTCTCTGTTCCCGTCTTCTGGGAACGAGGGTTACATATGTAACTGAGACGTTTCTCTTCCTCTATTTTATCTATTTAACTTTTATCCAAAACGTTCATTTCTTTCTTAACTTGCAGCTTTTGGTTTCACAAGATGTTAATTAATGAACTGGAATTGTGTTGTCATTATGTTAATATTGTGTTATTTTGGATTATTCATGGCAGAAACAATGGTTTGAGTTTGAGGGATGTTGTAGCATAGTTTCGGGAAGAGCACGCTGAGTGCCATCTTCCCCGTCTCCGCCTTTTTTCTTTGCATCTTCAAGGGGGCGATCGGACCGAGCCCTGCTGGTTGTAACCCTAGCGAGGGCAGAGCTCGGGGCCCGCTGAGCTCCCGGCTTGCCCCCGGACAGCACGCCAAATTTGCTTATTAAACGAAATGAAGAAGTGCAAATTCGTGAAATACCTTAGTCATAATGGAGTTGTTTCTTACAAACATGCAGTTTTTGTTGTTTGTGTTTTTACTTTATGAGATGTTAACTGATGGACTGGATTACTAATGTTTTTATCAGCTGTCTAACTAATGTTTTCGTCATTCTGATGGCACTCATTCACTGCAGATGATTCGATTGTGAGCAGGGGATGTTAAGTTCTGTTCCCATGAAGAAACAAAGTAATCTACATCTTTGCTGAGTACATTTGCATTATTTAGTGAACTATCCTTTAAAAATGTGTTAAAATGTAGTGACATCAAACAAATTTAACTTATCTCAGTTAATATAAACAAAATAAAATCAACCATCAAATTCATTATGTGCCTTAATGTAAAATGTTTCAACAGTTTTGAAAATTGTCTGCAAATAAGATCACACTGATTGGTCTGCAGCTCTGACCACAGAAAGATAAATCTGTTAATAAATGCAAAGCTGTAGAGTTGATACTGAAACTTTTCTTAATGATGCTAGATGAACATGGATATAAAACCTTCTGGGATTAAAATAATAGCAGAAAGATGCCAGACAGATATGGATATGATATAGAGAAGCTAGTGAAATGAGCTTAGTGTCTCATATTATTTTTAATTTCTGGAGTCTATCAAAGGATTATTACTCCCTGCTGAAGCTTAAAAGGCAAGTTTCATTTACATGGTTTTCAACAAAAATGGTCACATACTAAAACAGATAATGTATTTTAAAGTGGGTGTAAATCATGGAGGATACAGTTTGCATCAGAAAACATTTGATTGTTGAAATAAATAACACAGACACAGAATTTAAACACAGTACATACTTCATGGAGTTGTGACAACTTGCCCCTGTTGCCCTTTCAAATGCTGAAGCTAATTTCCTTTGTGCACAGCAGAGTGGTCTAAAAACAGACCCAGTTTCATCTAGCACTGTTTCTTTCTTTGATTTCTTCACAGTTCTGACTCCGCAAGGACGACATTAGTTGAAAACAATTGTACAAAAACGTTATTATTAGTCTTTGCAAGACTGAGTGTTGATTGAAGTTAAGATGCTTTACATGTAACGTCAGCACAAGTGGCTCTGATGTCATTTACACAAGCAGGTGGAAGATTTGAAAGCTTTGCGCTGATTGAATAATTTCATGCTTTTTCAGATAGATGCAGTCATGCTCTGCCTAACCTGAGCACACACACTCAAACATCCCCTCCGACAATACTGATTGTTAAATGATTGGTGTGTCCAACCAAATATTTCCTGTGTTGAATCTGAAATGAAATTGAATTTCAGGCTCCAGTGAGATGGCAGCAGTAAAAACCCCAAATACTTTCTCAGAGAAAGTGTTGCAGTCAAAAGTACAGCACATTTTGGCATTGCACTCTGTTCTTTGTTTCTCTTCCTCTCATGTAATTTATTTTCTCTCTTTCCGGAAGCAGTTTTATGAGATAAATCATTCATTTTCCTCATTTAAAATATTTTGTAGTGGGCAGTTTTGTAAATTAAAAAAGCAAAATGTGCATGACTAAAAAAAAACCAACAACAACATATTAATAAAATTTTAAATAACGTGATCATAGCTTTTTGTGTGACTATAGCTTTACTGTAATGTTTCAAAACATGATAGATATCAAGAATTGTATTTATAAAAATTGTTTAAAATAAATGAACTGTTTGAATGAAACAATCTGTGGAAATGATTCACTAGCATATTAAATAATAATGTTTAAATGAGATTTATATGCTTTGTTTCATTTTGCATCACTAAGCATTGCTGTTTCAATTAACTGCATTTTGCATTTTCCTTCCAGAGTCTGTTACGTGACCTGTCAGTTTTCTGCTTAAGCCTGAAGAACTTAATCCATTTGGTGTGACTCTACAGCCACAGATCTCCCCTGAGCTTAAACTCCCAGAAACTCAAAACATGTTTACTTAGGTAACTTGAAATAACCTTCAAGCGTTGTCTTATTAAGATCTATGTTTAATTCGGCAGGAGGACGGATTAGCATGATGCTTCTGCGCTAAGCGCTTTAAAAAGTGTGTTTGCACTGAGTATGACTTCACAAGTCTGAATGCAGTATGTGGACTTATTTGTCTCCATCTGACTTCAGTGATCTCACATTAACACGTGTAAGTAAATGCCACTCCTGGCTGTGTTCAGCTCATTTTGGAGGATGTTATTACTGCATCCAAAGCTAAAATTTTTGAGGATAAAACGAGAATTGTATTAATTACACATCATAAAGTTTTCTGTCAAAATGGTATTTTTTGGGGACAAAGACACTATAAAATTATTAGTTTTACTCAAATTCAAACACTTAGTATACATTTACTTTTGCATTTAAATTAACATTTGTATAAGTTATACATTATGGGCCAGTTTCCCGGATAGGAATTAGATTAAACCAGGACTAGACCTTTGCTAATTTAGGACATTTAAGACTTTTTAGAAACATGTCTTACAAAAATGCATTATCTGTGA
>JAUCMS010000105.1:2132003-2143546 GCA_032357445.1 Enteromius radiatus | reverse complement strand
TTATTAAGTTAAATTCTCAGGGAAGTGCACAGCTGTTTCAGTGAAAAACTTGCGGGACGGTAACTCTGGTGTCATCTTTATATATGAAAAGATGTCATATTTATATACGAAATATATAAATATATATTTATATATATAAATCTAATTGATTGTGAATTGATGTACAGATGCTGACTATTTGTTATTGATTTTTTTTCCTGAAATTTCAATTTTATATCTCAAAAATCTGAATTTATATGTTTTGTTTGCTCAGAATTTTGAGTTACATCTCTCAACTGTGATTTTATGTCTTGCATTTATGAGAAATAAATAGTTTTTCTTAAAATTGCAAGGGGAAAAAAAGTGAATTGTGAGGTTAAAATATGTTAGGTTAAGTGTTAGGTTATGTGTGTGTGTGTGTGTGTGTGTGTGTGTGTGTTCTCTAGCGCCAGTATTTACAATATATATATAATTTAATAAAAAACATAAAAAGATTCAGATTTTTGTTTCTTACTAACACTAATGAAACATTGTAGTGACATGAAAAAAGGTCCATTCCTGTGAAGTGAAGACACTTTTTCGAGATCGAAACCTCTAACACCAACCGTCTGTGTATGACTCAAGATCAGAAGTGTGTCTGATCTATCACCGGTCACCATTTTTCTCTGAAAGTGAATATATATAGTCTCTCGCTTCTAAAGGTCATCAAAAGAAACATGTAGCAGGAGGGAAGAGGGTGAATTAAAACTTTTGTGAATTTTCATTGGCACTTGAAATAATCAGGTCATAGTCTAGTAAAACTCTTCTGTGCTCACACTTGTGAGAAACTCTGCTATATTATTCAAATATGACCTTACGTTTTCATCTCACTCTTTCTCTCTCACTGTCTTTCTGATGAACCGTCTACTTCATTTTTTTTTTTCTTTTTAACTGATTAGAGTAGACTGAGTTTTCTCTGCTTTAATCAAAATGAAACACTGCCAAATTAAACACACACAAAAAAAGTGTTTGGTATATTGACTTTTAAATATTTCTAAATCTTTTAATATGCAAATCAGGCATCATCTTACAAAACATGTCCACATTTGCATATTATATCAAAAGTGATACAGACCCAACATAAAATGTCACCTTGTTTATTGATGTTTTAATTTGATCAACAACTCAGTGGTTGTTAATTTTAATAAATCTTTGTTGTTGAAGATAAAAAAAAAATAATAAAAGAATGCCAGCAATATCATTCAAAATATCTAAAATTAGGAGCCTGTACCAGGCAGTGAAATATTTAGAAGAGAAAATAATTAACAAAAATAATGCACTACAAAGATTATGAAATATGAGCTCAATAGTGTGTAAACCAAAAATGTTTAGAGAATAATGCTTCCAGAGGAAAAATATATATTTTTACAATACATAAGCAAAATTACTTTCTCAAAGCTTATGTAATGATGGCATACTCTTTTTAATCTTTTATGTAGCCGTGGTTAGATTATCTGACTCTGATATACCTACAATTTTCAAGAATTTAATATTTGTTTGATTTTTTTACAGTAAGTGCTTACTGTCAGAGGGAGAAAAATAGGATGTCTAGACATATTTTTGATGACGAGTTCCGTGAAAAAGGAAAAAGAAATTTGGGGGCAAAAGAGATAAATGACATTCCCACACAGCGGTGGTTGATGTGCATCTCCGGGGGTGCTCTCCAACCCCAGAACCCATAAATCTAGGCCATAAAAGAGATAATCAGACTGGACAGAGATGCTCATATCGGTGCAGGGGGAAAGATTTGATTGAGGTGCATTTGAAGGACACTTTGCATGTAGTTTGAGAGAAAAGGAGGACACCGGACTAAAGAGCAGTATATTGCCTGACCTTTGCCTGCCTTGTGCAATGTCCCCATGATAAAAATTTACAGTTTTCCTGGCAATAAGGTGTGTAACTCTGCGGTAATAAAGGTCAGGGACTGCTTCCTCCGAGAGAAGTGCCACAGGTCAGCTCTGCAATACTAATGAAATGACCTGTGTGTAGTGGCGCCTGTGAGCTGACTGTATCTGTTAAGCTTGCTGAGGTGTGTCTTTATCCAATAGGCTCAGAAAACACAAACATAGACATGAGCAGATAACACAGTCTGGCAGAATTTGTTTTGGAGAAAAAAGGTGTGTTGTTGTCTTATTCATAAAGGATAAATCTTCTTGGAATCGCATCCACTCTCTTTCTCTGCATATTCACAATCTTATTACACAAAGTCGGTAATGGTTTCAGAAAACTTGGAATGTACAGCAGTGCTGAGGTCATATGGACTTTGCAAGCTTTTTGGAATTTATTAATTAGGACTCAAAATTGAGTGGTATAAACTAGAATGGGTCAGATTTTTGAAAAGAGTGAACAATCTGTGACATCTTCTTAAAAGTAATGATAATAAATATTAAAATTGTGAAGTTTATGAAGACAAACTTTTTTTTTCTCAATTTTAAACAGGACGATGCGCTATAAGATCAGAAAATATTACATAAAAACAATACATGTTATGCATGTGTATTTATATACGTGTGTTTGAAACTGCTGCAGTAACATACATAATTATGGGGTTGCTGAAATGTAGAGGTACGTATTTCCAATGAGCCTCGGTTGATTTCTTCCACATCTCATCTAACGCCTCCGTTGCTAATTCCAAAACTTAATTTTACACCTAGTAATGAAGGCTTGAGTCGTTGATAGCAGATTAATGCAGTTAATAACTAAGTTATGTGTGTGTGTGAGAGAGAGAGAGAGCATGTGAATTACCTCTGTGAGTCTGTCAAAAGTCATCTCTCAAAAGTGTCCGGCTAATGTCTCCAATTACTAACTGATTACTAATAGTGAAACTTTAGTTTTTCTCAGTCACTTTGGTGCATTTCTCAGATCAGAAATTAAACGTATTCAACCTCCACATCATCTTGTCACTTGTACGCATCATAAAAGCAGTTTCTCATTCTTTTGAACAAGTTGCGATTGCTTCTTACATTCATGCATTCAACTGATTCTGCACATTTGTCTGCGGTTGCTGAAATCATGTTTCAACAACAATCAGGCTCAACAACCAAGAGAAAGAAGAGGTGTATGCTTAGTGGAATGGTAGAGAGGCAAAACAAAGGAAAAGGCCAAGGACAGAGGTGCATAAGGGCCAATATTGTCTACCATGTTGTCAATAATAGCTTTACAATGGCTGAGGAGTTCAGGTAAATATTGTAAAAACTGGTAAAAACTGTAGACCGCTTATATAGACATATATAAAAAGCATATATAGACAGAGGACAACACAAGAGTTCACATTTCTGACAGTGGGTGAAAATCCAGAAAACCATGTGGGTCAATAGCCGAGAGTAATCAACAATGCTAGGTACAAGGGTACAGAGGTAAAACAGAGGAAGAGGCAGAAGAGGTCAAGGACATATCAGGGCTATTATTGTATGTTGTCAATCATGGCCTTACAATGGCTGAATGGTTCAACTAAATTAAGTGAAGTGGTTTGTGGCAAGGTATGGTGACCCATACTTGGAATTTGTGCTCTGCATTTAACCCATCCAACGTGCACACACACAGCAGTGAAAAGTGAACAACCACACACACTGTGAACACACACCCGGAGCAGTGGGCAGCCATTGATGTGGCTCCTGGGGAGCATTCAGGGGAACAGTGCCTTGCTCAAGGGTCTCACCTCACTCACTCCCACCATCTACAATCCCTTTTGGACTTGAACCCACGGCCTTTGGGTTACAAATCCAACTCCCTATCCATTAGGCCACAACTGCCCCCAAATATGAATAATTAATTAACCCTTTTTTGTTTTATTATTATTAAGAGATATCGATCGTATCCTCAATAATTCAAACATTTCGAAACAGTCTCTTTCAATCAATACTGTATCTCAGCAATGACATACAGCAATGTGTACATCTGTACTTGTGAAATGGAAATATGGCATGCATAAGAAGCACAGCTTTCTGCATTTCACTACAGTAACTGTCATCAAAAAAGTTGCTATAGTTTACATCAGGTAATGCTAACAGAGTGCAATGTTATATTGACAACAAACTGTAACTAAGCATTTTTACTTTCTTGTTGGTGAACAATGACACAAGGACTTTTCATTCCAATGGCATACAGTTCATTGACATAAATACTTTTGACATAAATAAATACATTTTTTTGAGAAATGCACATACATCTTTACAAATGTAAAAAGTGTATAAGAAGTGATATATAAAATAAATAAAAAGTGACCAGGAAAAGTTAATTTTCTTCATGAACAGTGCTGTTACCTTGCTTGTTTGGCCAGTGGCATTGTGGGTTTTGCTTGTTGTAAGACCTAGGAAATAATAGAAATCATTTGACAAAGTGATCATGTACTGTAATGCGGTCAAGGAGCTGCCTGGAACTACTTTCTCTGCACGTTTTCCTGAAAATAGTTATACGCCTTAAAATGTTCGTCAGCCAATCAGATTCATCCATTCAGTGGCCCTGTAGTACAAATATGTATAGTTAAATAAATATGTAAGTGGCACAAGTATTTTCAATAATAATAATAATACTATTTCAGGGACTAATTGACTACTGAAAGACATCATTTTAAAATGGACCTATATGTGACCCTGGAACACAAAACCAGTCATAAGGGTCAATTTTTGAAAACTGAGATGTATACATCAACAACATATAACAACACATATCACTAATCAAAAGTTACATTTTAATATACTTATGGTAAGAAATTTACAAAATATATTCATGGAATATGATCTCTACTTGATGTCCTAATGATTTTTAGCATTAAAAAAAAAAAAAAAAAAAAAAAAAAACATAATCAATCATTTCTATCCAATTTTGACCCTACTATATTTTGGCTACTGCTACAAATAATACCCAATGCTACCTAAGACTGGTTTTGTGGTTCAGGGTCACAAATATATATATATATATATATATATATATATATATATATTATATATATGTGCATACATATGATGTAGTAGTACTGTTGTGCATAGTAGTGTATTGTATCCAGAAAAAACAGTCTGCGTTACAGCTGCATGAATGCACGGTAAACACGCTTCTATCTGCCGGTGTCTGTATCAGCCTCCTCTGCATTAGAAGCATGTTTGTTTTCCTCCCCCCTCCCACTCTCTCTTTCCATCTTTCAGTCTCTCGTTTTGCTCGTAGCATCTCAGGTTTCCAATCTTGGCCGCTTGTTTTGGAAGAGAGCTGTGATGAATGTGGCTCGGGTCGGGTTGACCTCGGAGATAACCCCTGCTTTCTCGTGGCGAAAATTCATCAGCGCCTCATGCAGAGGCCCACGGGACCCGTGATTCAGCACTCAAGGTGAGTGTTTGTCATGAGGCTTTGGGAAGACAGGACAGGAAGAGAGGAGAAAACGAGAGCAGCTCATGCGGGTTTCGTTCTGCAAAGTCCCCGCTGAGTCTTTCTGTCCCCTCCAGGGACGGCAGAAATCTCCCATCTGGACTTTTTCTTTTCCACTTTTTTCCACTCTCTTCTACTTTGCTTCCCTTTCTTTGCTTTTCCGTTCAGTCTTTTATTTCCTTCTGCCTTTTCCCCCTCTTTCTCTTCAAGGCCATTGTGGTCTTAATGATGTCTTAAAACCCAGATTGTTGTGTAAAAGCTCTGCTGCTCACAGGGTCATCCAGCATTTAACACACCTTCAGCTTTCACTGCACCATCTGTAATTAAATTCACTGCTAGCATGCTTGGCCAAAGGTGTGTGAACACCCCTTTCTAATTAACAGGTTTTCTATTAATGCTACACCGTAAAATGACATTCTAGAAGATTGTGTGCTTCCAGCCTTGTTGAAGCAGCTTAAAGAAGCCTTTTCTCTTGCAGCTTGATGGTACCTGTACACAACATGAGTTGCAAACAGATGGGATTTCTAAAATCTGATAGTGGAGAACTTGTGTGACCGTACATGCCATTTTTCCTCTCACAACATGTTACATCACTGCCCCTTTAGGACATAATCCATCATAAAAACATGATATAGGATGAATAAGTGGTCAGCAGAATTGGTGTAATCTTACCAGCATATGCTTACGATTTTATCTCTACTAATACGTTTTACACTGAATACCCACAATTCCACACTATCCCATCAGCCTGAGATTGTACAGTCTATGAATTAGCAGAGGATAGAGAATGTAGCTTAATGTCTATCAGGCATCAAAAGACATATATTCCCCAATATATTTCATTATTCCATCTCTTTCTCGCTGGCTGAAATGAAATTGTCCTCGTCTAAATCAGATTGGGAGATTTGGATAAAGGTTGCTCAATTGCAGCAACAACCAAAGCCGGCAGAGAGGAGTAATATATCCTGATTGAAGTGCATTGTTGCATCAGATGTGGCGGTCTGTGACGGAAATGGCATTATTCAGCTGCTCATCATATTGGGGATCTATGAAAGCTTATCGGAGAGGCGAACAGCGCGTATGCAAATGGTCGTCTCCAGTGGAATGGCATTGGACCTGATTAAAATAATTCAAACAAGTACATTTGGGAGCTGAGCCAGGCAGATGTTATGAGTGACAGGGCCTGTTGCTCTCACAAAGGACAGGAGTCCCTGAGTCCTGTTTGTTACAACAAGGTCTCATGTGAGACATCAAGTGCACTTAGATGTCTCTCTGGGATGAGAAGACATTTATTCAACAAGCGCATAAACAAGGACTCGAGGGAGTGAAATGTATTCAAGAATAGCACCATTGTGTTAACTTGGAAAAGTGGGCAATTATATTCATCAAAATGTTCAACAAGATGTGTTCATCTTTATTTATGAATATAAACAGGTGAATTCTGTTGGGAGCAGAAAAAAAAAAAACTGTTTATTGAGGTAAGATGTAACAAGGCTAATAGCTGGCTTATTCCTGTAATATGTCATAATTAATGCAATCAGTCATGTAAAGTCTTTATTTTTCACTTTTTCATGTTTTTACATGTCCGCTTCTGCCTGTGGGTCTATTTTCTATTCTTTTGGACCTTTTTCTTTTGGTTTCAGGGAGGCTCATTTGAAGGGTGAATAGTAAAAGGGAGTGTCAATGTGTTTTTTTCCATCCAATCCACCATTTCTGCAAAAAAAAAAAGCATAACAAATGCTCTTATTCTAGAAAAATACATATATGTAAATTTCCTCCATCTTAGATCACTGACTCTTTTCAGAAAAGGACAGAAGAGGATAAACAGAAATGCAGACAGACAGACAGGTAGATAGATAGATGGATAGATAGATGTGGAGAGCGATTCTCTATTCAGTCCTAACTGTGTGGTGTCTGGTAGAAGCACACAGTGTATTGTAGTATGTTCAGTGGTTCACACGCAGTACCGCGAGCATCATGGAGTGACAGCGGGGACACAGTGTGGTATGGATCAGCAGCTCTGAGCACTGCTGCGCTCTCTACCTTTGATAGCAGCTGCGACCGTGCTGTTTCCCCTCTCTTACCGAAGACAATGTGAAGAAAAAAAAAAAGGAGAACGGAAGCTGTCCACTGTATATCTCTTTGTTATTGTGCCAAAAGAAGTTATGTTTACTCAGAGAATGTCACAAACACGCAGGACGTGCAGAACCTCTGGTAACCCGACACTTCACAACAACAGCCTAGGAGTGAACAAATCAAAGACCTAGTGCCGTTTCCTAGTGCTGAAAGCACAAGAAACCTTTTTTTGGGAAAACATGTAGTTTACTTTTTTTTTTGTTTTTTTTCTGCATTGAGTAAAATACAATAGCTTCCAAACACTTGTTTGACGATTGTCTTTACTCAAATCAGTTGTCTGCTTGTATGGATATTCACTGCCTCATATGACAAGAATTTAAATGGAGATTTTTTTTTCCTCATTAGCTTTGCTCCATTGCATCGGAATAGATGTCATTCCACCTGTTTCAAACCGCGCTTTTGATGGATGGGCTTGTGCGATAAAGAATTAGTTTTAGGGCACCTTAGAGCATTTACACAAAGCCAGGATAAGAAAATATCATTTATATCTTCTCGTAGGGGGTGGAGAGTCAGTAAATTTGACAGGTGAAGCGTGTCAGTTTACTCTGATTATACGCCCACTTCAATTCACAGGTGAACTTGAAATTTGTCTTTTTTCAGCATTCATGTGAAGAAGGAGGAACGAGAGTATGAAGATTGTGTTTTTGTGTGTATGTGACAATAAAATGTTAAAAAAGCTATCCTGCTGTCATGAGGGGGAATACATGACAACCAGGCCCTAATACATTTAGCTGATATTAAATTATTCAAGAACTGTCAACACTTCCGACCTGCTCTTCACCCACTATCCACAGATGAATGCTGGAAGTTAATGGAACCTCCTTATCCAGTCTTGGATGCCGTGTGCCTTGATAAAGTGCTTTGTATTAGTAGTTTTTAATTCCTTTTTTTAAATTTATTTATTTGATATTATGGAATAAAGTGAATTCACAGAAATTGTGCACATTATTGTTCTAGTACTGCTCTGTATTAATGCCATGACTCAAAATTTGTAAGAACATCCTTTGAGGTTTTTAAAGGATTTTCTGAAACACATGTATGTCCTATTTTTGTGGGATCTTGGATCTGAAAATGATGTGTATTAGTAGCAATTGGGAGTCAAGTCTATAACCCTTTTCACAATGCACTGACTTCAAAGCAGCTTTAAAGTATATATTGTAATATGTTCATAACATTAGCAGATGACAGATAACATAGTTCACATTTGTTAATTGATATAAACAATATATAGTAATTTTATATTGCTGTACAATAACACATTTTGTATTTTGCAACAACAGCTATTGAGGTTAGCTAAATTGTGTGAATAATAAGTGAATCATTCAAAAATTGATTCAAAGATCTCCAAAATTATTTGGCAGAACAAAAAAGTTAACCCTTACTTTAACCTAAAAATATGTTAGACATATTGATTAGGTTTGGACAGTTAAATTATTTTATTCATTAAGGGAGAACAAAATCTGTGCTAACCAGTTCTGGTCTCCTTTACTATCTAGTGTGTTTGTCTTGCTATGCTATGTGGCCACTCTGGGAGCAGACAGAGTTTGTGGCTGCTAATGATATCATGCATTCTAATGTAAAGCCTTGACGGAGTAATCAAATTCTCATTAAAACAACGCTCCACTTGGAAGGAGAGAAAAGACAAGCCTCATAGAGGATGAGCATCTGCTAAGGTGCTTTAAAGTGTCAACATCCACAACACAGAGTGACAGTAGAAAAGCATGCAGATCTGTTATTTATGGGAACCCTTTTTTTCTTTCTTCTTAAGCGGCAAGGATGTGTTATAGAAATAAGTGACATCATATAATGTAGCTTTTTGGCTGTTGACATTTGTAGTTCTTTTATTTCTTGATGTGATTAGATTATCTGTATCTGATTAATTACAAATAAAATATTGCTGTTTAAAATAGTATTTGTTTTATTTTAATAAAATCATTTTTACAACACAACCGTCAAAACTTCGCCATGGGATGGCTAGATTGATAGATAGATAGATAAAGCATGATTTGTGAGTTATAGTCAGAAGAAATTCAGTAAGATATGAAGTAAGACATGAAGTTGCAATGTCAAGATAAAAAAATCCTGATGAATAAATAAATAATTTGAGTTTTAAAATATAGACTAAACCATATAAGAGGAAAAAAAGAAAAAAAAACTGTGAGATATAAACTGTTTTTGAATTGTAAGGGAAAAAAGTCTGAATTCTGCGGGAGTTTCCTCACCTCTTTAGACGGCACGAGCGCTGCCTCACATGTCTGGGCCGGGAACACCCAATCTGGCGCCCACAACCCGATCTTTGAAACCTGCACGTCTGGCTCCTGGACGGGACGCAGCAGACCTCTCTGGCCTTCCAGTGGCCGTGATTAATACCATCTCTCAGTCTAGAGCCCCCTCTACAAGGCAGGCCTATACTCTGAGATGGGGTCTGTTTGTCGACTGGTGCTCCCCTCGTGGAGAGGACCCACAGAGATCCCTGATTGCAGTGGTGCTTTCCTTCCTGCAGGAGAAGTTGGAGTGCAGCTGTCCCCTTCGACTCTCAAGGTATATGTTGCTGTTATTGCAGCGTATCATGACGCAGAAGAGGGCGCGTCCCTCGGGGAAACACCAACTGGTCATAAGGTTGCTTTGAGGCACGAGACGGGTTAACCCTCTGAGACCACCTCTGGTGCCCTCTTGGGACCTTGCCATCGCCCTGCGTGACCTGCGGCGAGCTCCTTTTGAGCCACTTGCGTCAGTTGAGATAAAATATCTGTCGCTTAAGACAGCACTCCTGACTGCATTGGCCTCCATCAAGAGAGTTGGTGACCTACAGGCTTTCTTTGTCGACGAAGAGTGCCTAGAGTTTGGTCCGGCTGAGTCTCATGTGATACTGAGACCCTGGCCCGGCTATGTGCCCAAGGTTCCTACCACGCCTTTCCGCGATCAGGTAGTGAACCTGCAAGCTCTGCCCCAAAAGGAGGCAGACCCAGCCTTAGAGTTGTTGTGTTCACTGCGCGCATTGCACCTCTACGTAGACCGCACTCAGAGCTTCAGACGCTCTCAGCAGATCTTCGTCTGCTATGGTGGACAGCAAAAAGAAAATGCTGTCTCCAAACAGAGGTTGGCCCATTCGGTGGTAGATGCCATCTCCCTGGCTTACTAGGGAGTAAGCTAGGGAGAGCCGTGCCCCTTAGGACCGAGAGCCCACTCCACACGGACTGTTGCCTCCTCCTATGCGTTGGCTCACGGCACCTCTATAGCAGATATCTGTAAGGCTGCAGGCTGGGCAACACCCAACACCTTCGCAAGGTTCTACGACCTTTGCGTAGAGGCTGTGTCCTCCCATGTCTTAAGTTAGACAGCAGGTGAGCGGGAGGCCGGCTGGTGTCGGCTTGCTGCACCATTCTAATGGGATCCGTGCACCATTCTCCCAGAATGTTCCCCACGAGTGATCAGGACTAGAGCGGAGTAGTCCCTGACTGTGCTCCTACTGGGTCTCTTTCGCCCAGTAGGTTGTGGCTACAAATCTGAATATTTCACGGTCAGCCAGAAGGCTGTGTTTCCCTTCACATACAGTATATCCATAATGTTATAAGACTGTAAGCGCACTACATGTTCTCCACCCACCCAACCCAGGCTTCAGTGTAATGTAACGTCGGAGTGACTCGACTGAAGGGGAATGTCTAGGTTACGTAGGTAACCCACGTTTCCTGAAGGTGGGAACGGAGACGTTACATCCCCTTGCCATGACCTTGGGTCTCGCTGACGCCGGGCTGCGGCTCGGCTCCTCAGCAAAAACCTGCAGGTGCACTTCATCTGTGCCCTCTTATTCTCACGTAGTGACAAGGTGCACCTGGATGCAATCAAGTGCATGTCAATATGCATTGGCCTTTTCTTAATACTCGATTACGCGATTAGATTACTCTAATTAAAGTATTTCTATGAGAGTTAGTTGACATGTAGATTGTCAACAGATGTCAGGCCAGGACTGCACTGGGATCAGTGCAGTCAACTACAAGCACACTCAAGTCCCAAACGAGTTGATCACCGCC
>JAUCMS010000105.1:2113590-2123876 GCA_032357445.1 Enteromius radiatus | reverse complement strand
ATCTTATCTCCGCCTCCGAGTTCTCCCTGTTCGTGAGGAAGCACGAGCGCGCGTCTGAACTGCACCGTTCGTGACAGGTAGAATGCCATACAGTATATATTGAGATATATATATATATATATATATATATACATATATTGAAGCAATATGCCATTTCTGTGATTTTAAGGCAGAACATGAAGCTACTTCATTATTAAATTGATGTAGTTCAGCATGTGTACTTCATAAAATATTTAATCAAAACTCACATTTATCAATGCCAATAACTGGGATATAATTATTCTATTATTCTATTTATTTAAAGTTATATTCATTATTAAAAGCAAAACAAAATGTTGGTTACTGTAATATAATGCAGATAATGTATATGAGGCCAATTCAGTCATAAAAAGAAATACATTTTTATATGTATTTATTTTATTTTTTTTTTGGCTTATTTTTGATAAAAAATTTAAAGCAACAGCATGCCACTTCAGTCATTTAAAATAGTAGTTCTGCTGTTTTAAACTATATTAAAAAAAAGAAAAAAAAAAGAAAATCACATATTTGACTCATTTATTGGAATAGGATCTATTTTTAAAAATGCATACTTTTTTATGCTTTTGTAAAAATGTTCCTGCATCTGCTGGATTCATAATTAACCTTTCGAATAATTCAACTGAATGAAAATGTCATTTTGATGTTTTATAATTATAAAGAAGATTTAGAAGTATACTGCTATCTGACATACTTTGTATGCAGAGAAAAAGTAGAGTCTTCCAGTTGTGGCCTGACATTTTTGTGCCTTTTTTCTGTGCCATTCCATAACCCCTATCTTAATACTAGTCTGAATTACCCGAGACCATCAAAATTGTTATATCACACACATTCACCATTGAAGGATTTCTCAAGACCCCCTAGATAAGCCATTTAATTTCCGCCTGTGGCTGTGAACACTGGATGAATACAATTATTTTATCTAAGTTGTCGTCTTATGACTGGAATCTTGAGCTGCTGCCATTTCTATGAGCCAAAAATGAATAACAATTTTGTCATTTTCATTAGGAAAAAAAAAAATGAGAATAAGAAGAAAAAAATCCTCTACACTTTTAAAATGTTCATTTACATAAGCATATAAGGAGCTTATGTTTTTGGCCACTAAAGTCTTTGTGCAATGAAAAAAAATAATTTCCCTGTTATTTGCATTTGCATTGAAATATTTCTGCATCAAAATCTATCACTGTGATTTCAAATCATATCAAAATCTCACTTCTGGTAGTTTAGCATTATTGCGATTTCTCTTTTTTGCTCGTTTTCTTCTTTTTGAAGCATATTATACATTCCGTGCACCTTTAGAAGAAGCCGTCCCTCAACTCGGCTTACAGTAATTGGGGAGTTTTGCGAGCGCTTTGAAGATGCTTTGTTAAAGTGTTGAATTAATAAAATCTTAAGCATGCAAGTGGCACCTTCTAAACAAATATTACCCTTCTTTTTCTCTTAGAAGTGTCACTCAACAGAAAAGTGGTGAATGTAAGATCTTAAGTGTGTTTTCTTTATTTAAAGCAGCACGTACTGTATGAATCCAGACCTCTTTTACATATGAGTCAAAGAGTAAAGGGGTCATTACCGTAGTTCTTTTCCTCTTCATTATTTCCGTATCTCTCTCGCCATGAAGCAAACTCAATTATCCAGCTACGTTTTGGCCCTCTGATGAATCTTCAAATTATGCTTTTTTGCCCGTTTAATTTTTTATGCAAGCATTATATCTGGAGTTTAACTGCAAGTACCATTTTATTGAATATATCATTGAGAACTATATTTAAATCTGAAGTGGACAGTCATGAAATAGATAGTAGATTATATTTAATTGACAAATTACATAGCCGTGATTAGTTTTTCTGCAGATTAGTCTTTGTAATGTGATCCTACATGCAAATGTACTGCCGACCGGCTATTTTCAGCTTGGGTTTTAGTTATGAAGCTTTAATTATTGATGATTTATAAAGCTAAAAGACGAAGCCGCAGGCGAACGCGTATAGTAATTTTACCGTAACTCTGTGAAGACAGTATAGTTAAAAACAGTTTGATAGTGTTATTTACTAAATACGTATCAGATGTGCATATTTAACAGCACATATGAAGTTCAACAAATAGCAAAAATTTTATTACATCAGTAAATATTGAGTAATAATTCAATAAAATGAAAATAAAAATAATTTATGCACAATCATGAACCTTGAGATGAGAGAGAGAGAGAGAGAAAAAATTGTGCATTAGTGAAATTAACTAAATGCATATGCAAATAATCTGTAATATAATAAACAAAGTGTTACAACTGTAGAACAAAGCAAATTTACATCAAATACATAACTGCTAAATGATTGCATCAAAATGATAACCAGTGTAGGCAGCACTCGGCTCAGCAATGCAAGTGTTATGAAAAGTCTTGTGCTGTGTGTGGGCACTGGAGCAAGGTTAGCTGGTTCTTCTGTCCCACAATACCTTGATGATAAACAGAACGGATAAAAGGAAGTGTGAAGGAAATATTGGCAGGGCGAGGAGCCCGGTGCCCCGTGCAGCTGCAGGCAAACATATTCATGAAGCCATTCTAGTGCACATTGAGCCAACACGTGGCCCCAATGGGGACACACGCCGCCCTGCTGGCCTGCCCTGCCTGACTCGTGCACACACACACACACACACACACAGGATCATCCTCATCTTCACACAAAAACACAGAGCTCTGAGCTCCAGTTCGCCACTCCTCAATCCAATTACCATCTGATTACAGGCAGCTGCTAAAGCAGAGCGTTTTTCCTCATTAACGGCCAGACACCTAGGGCTCTTCAACCTGCGCAAAGAGCAGATGAGCATGCAGAAAAAAAATAAAAAAATAAAAAAATCACACCTACCTCAAACCACCCGTACAAGTAGCTAACATCACGTCGAAACAGAATCTAGAGAGATTTAGAGCTGAAGTTTAGAGCAATGGTCATTAATGGACATTAATATATTTATATTCATGCAATTCATGTATTATTTAAATACATTTAATATAGAAAATGTCCTATTTTTCTTAGATATACATGCATGTGTATGTTTTTGTATTTATATGATATATAAATAAATATACATGGTACACACAAACATACATTATAATACAGAAATAAAGAAACTTTTATTTTGGATGTGACTAATCTCGATTAATCATTGCTGCTAATTTAATTTTATCTTATGTACTAGTTATAGTCAGACAGACAGACAGACCGACAGATAGATAGATAATGAACTTTAAAGCAGTTCTGTGGAAGTCTGGTAGATCATTTCTGTCCATCCTGTATAATTGTAAGATCAAATGCAGGAGAACATATTTTATGTGGATTCGATAACTCAGATTGTCAGGCATGAAGGGAATGAAAGAGAGGAGACTTAATCTATATTGAGTTGGCTTACAGGACAGCTAACACAAAATCAATTCTTTTCACTCGCTGCTGGTGCCAAACAAGCCCACTTGGACCATGTGATGCTCACACACACACACACATACACACACATGCAGGTGGGCAGAAACCGAGGAAGAATGGCCCATAGCTCATGGCATGATGCAGGTGCAAACACACACAGACACAAACACACATCAGAATAAATTATTAAGGCATCTCTTCATCTTTCAGGAAGCACCTGGGCCCTGATCCAAAAACAGCCAAACTCCCTCCAAGACTCGCTGACCAAAACAGAATCCCCGTGTAGTCCACCGCACAGACTCTGTGGTCTCTATTTAAATCGATTTAAATGAATGAGCAGGACAAAAGCATCCATCTTGAAGGAAAAGTTCACCCAGAAATGTTGCTGCTATTTACTCGCCTTCGTGACGTTTCAACCCAAAACTGTTGGATAGTGGCTGGTGAATTAAAAGGCTCCAAAAGAATATAAAATCACCATAAAGTAGTTCGTAATTAACAGGGGTGAAGTAATGTTGTTTGGCGGTGTCAATAACCATCCACTTTTACTATATAGAGCAGCTCAGACTTTCTATCCAATTTGTATTTCTCTAAATAAAGTAATACAGTGTCAGTAGAATGAGGGCACGCTAATGAAGATAAAATGTTCATTTTTGGTCAACTGTTCCTTTAATGTGTTAATCATTAAATGAACAATTTCACTACAGAGTCTCTTTTCTCTAATGTCGGAAGGACTGACCTCAGGTTAAATCAATTGTAAGTCACTCTAAATTACAATGTAAAGTTATACGGCTGAGTCTCCTTGGGAAAGAGCTGATTTTGAGCATGGTATTAAATGATAACGTGTAAAAGCTCTTACAATATTTGCATGAAATATTTAATAATTTGACCACAAAGCTCATTTTGCCTTAATTTATTATTATGTTTAACATATGAGGGAAATTGGGCTTATTAGCTACCTTGTTTTATAATCTCCTGATAAAACCAGACCTCCGACACTATTCAATTTTTCACCTGTTATATCTTCTATTATAAATAGAGTGGAAATGAGGACGATTTTCTTCCAAAAATGGCTGTTCTTTTTATATGTGTTCTGTTAATACACATTCAGAGCGCCATCGGAAATGAATTAAAGAGCAAAGCTATTTTTACTCACTGATATGGTACAGAAAGTCAGCATTAACTCTGGGAAAAAAAATAAAAAAATGACCTTCTGAAAGTTTTCATTCAGTTCAGTAAGGCAATAATATTTGTTTAGATTCTGCAAAAGTGTTCTCTTAGTATGCAGGATTAGAAAGAGATGTATATGAGCTTATGTGTGTCCTCTCACAGGCTTGGCAGAAGCAAAAGGTTAAATACTAGTTAACTGAGCATAATATGCAATATAGGCTACAGAATACAAAATGCTAGGTATTTCACAATAAACAGTAATTAAAGTAAATAGTAGTAAGTTAGACTACAAATGATACCCCGTTCTAAACTAGGAAATATAATAATAATAATTATATAGAAAAACAATACTTTCCCCCCCCCCTTTTTATGTTATATTATTTTATGCTGTGTTATATAATATTATGTTAAGCTATATTGTATTTTATTGCACAACTTCTTGGAATACTCGATTCTGATTGGTCAGTCGCCACATTCCAAGGTTTGTTATTGTCAGATATCAACCGGTAAAACTAATAACACAGGCTAATCCGGGTACTACGCATAATCTTGACGGTTAGTAATTACATCACTCCGCTGTCGCTGACAGTTTGGCCCCATCCTGTGGCGTAAAAATGCTTAGCCACAAGTTAAAATGGAGGACTTCAACATTATTTTCATCATGCACAGAAAAAACAGAAGTTTTCAGCGGTGGAAAGAAGATGACTCGACTGAATCCCCCGTTAAAACAATTATTTATTATCATATTATATTATTTACTGGGTTAAAACTCTTAACAAAGTTATGTCGCAGAGGATCTAAGCAAGGTTAGTAAAATAATTCAACTTAAATCAATGTTTCATGTCTAATTGCTGTTTACTTTTGTGGCAAGAAGCGTGTAATCCGTTTCACATCGGGCTGCCGATAAGCCTGTCGAGCTTTATTCTGTGATAATAACCTGCTGGATGTACTTTACCGCTTTCTTATATTATATGATTATTTGCTATAGTTTTGTGCTTAACCTCTTGACAGCCATATCTTTAATAGATTTTTTCTTATCATACATAGATTTTGTGCATATCCTGTTGTTGCCAATAATGTTGTCCTGAAAATGCTGAAGGAATCTGTAATGCGATATTATATCATATAGTGCACGTGCTGTAAGAGTAGTATTTTAGTTTGCTAATTGGGTCACAGAAAAGACTTAAACACTGTAAGGTCAATATGTCAACTGTGCATGAGCTAGCATGATCCATGAATCATTGTCTGGCCTTATTATTGTTATTTTTTCTCTCAGTTGTCAGCTTTGGTTCTCGCCGGCAGGAGACCTCGCTGTTGTCCTCTGCCCAGCTCGGCTGCTGATTTGAGCGGGAGGTTTTGGTTGAATCCTGCCCAGTGGTGGTGGCACAGATAGGGCATACCTGCCAGGCCGACTATAGCAGGCCCACAGACAGCAATATTTGAGTTGGCGTATGCCTTTGCAGATAACTGCGGAAGGTCACTGCCAGCTCGTGCTGATGTCTTGATTTACAACTGAGCTCTGGCCTGATGCACATACTGATAAGATTTTTTATTGTGCTCTCAGGGACATCTTTTCAAATGTGGTTAGCATTTGAGAGCCCCTCTCGGTCTGAATTCCTCTTTGCAATGTAATATTGTTATAGACCTTGGTTGGTTGGTTCCTTCATTCTAAGCTTTTGATGTGAACAATAAATTTGAGCACAACAATATTTCTGTAATAAAAGTCTCATATGAAAAACGTCACTCTGGCGACGTTTATCCAGCAGCTCCAAACGTCACTCTGGTGACATTCTCACCTGAGTCTGGAAGATCAAGTGTCAAGCCTGGGCAATTTTCCGGTATTATCATGCGTTTGAATGACACAAAACATGAAAGTGGCTTTAGCTGCAATATGTGAAGATATTTTAAGCCCCTAACCCCAATCATAAATAAACTGACCTCTCAGGTGCATAGAGTCACTTTTTTCTAATGCAAAAATGTTTATGGTGACAGAACTAGAAGTTATTGGAATTTGATATACACGCATAATGTTCTTTTTAAGTTTGTAGAATATTGAATTCATGGAAATAATAGCAATTTATTGCATTTTATCACTGTGGTTAATTCAATTTCTTCAGTGTCACTGCATTTATATATATATATATGTATAACGTTTCTGTAACAATTACAATAACATTTTGTTCTGTTCTGTATGTGGTAGGAGTTAAAGTATACTATGTCATTTTACCAATGTCTCCAACCTATTTAATCATTACATTATTATTTTTATTATTATTATTACTACTACTACTTTAACTCATCAAATTAACTGAAGCAGTTTCAACTCAAGTTTCAATTCAGTTTAATATTATTTAAGTTGAAATGACTTGCACATTTGATAACACTTAATGCAAAGTTGAAGGAGGACATTTATTACAGTCTACTTATTCCTTCTTTTTTTCTATCTGTATATATGTATGCTTACTATCTATCTATACAGTATGTCTAGATAGATAGATAGATAGATAGATGTAGTGTAACTTTTGTTTAAAAATCTGTAAATATGTCAGTATATAATGTTGTACTGTTACATTTTTGATGGTTTCAGTATTTTCTGTATATTCAAATATACAAACATGTAATGTGAATGTTCGACATGCTGAAATCAGGCTAGACATAAAGAAAAATAAATAAATATATAGAACTTTTTTTTTTTTTTTTTTACATTATCTAAGAGTGATGTTTTGGAGTGCACTGACCTAAATGACCTTTCCTTTCTTTAGGAGAGTCTGCCGTGCTGCTTTCAGACCAGTTTCCGAACACATGGCATAAGCTCGCATGCACAGCATGGCTCAGCTCTCCAAGAAAACCATGAGACTTTGACGGAAAATCACTTCACTATGGGCTCTCCTCCGCCATTCCCCCTTCATCTTCCTAAAGGTTGGTTTGATCTTTATCTCTCCTTCCAAAAAAAAAAAACATTTCTATTTGCCTTTCGGCCTCCTCCTCCATCGTCCCTCTCACAGCCTCTGACAGAACAGCTTGACCAATTGATTCCCGTGTGACGGGAAATACCACTAATGGGACAAACAGCCCTAAACACTGAGAACTCTCTCAGAGAACCTCAAATCCTCAATCTCTGGAGATTATTATGAGGACATCTGAGCAGAGCAGCTTTGTTTGCTCTAGTTTTAATGAGCATCATGGTACATCAAGATCTCTCCTCTCCCCTGAAGTCCTATTAGTGGAATGAAACACATTGTTCCCTGTTATTTCACCCGTTCTGCAAGTTTGTGTTGCTACTTAACCTCTTAATTGTACCGTATACCCCTTAGTTATAATGACAGCATTTCATCTTAAGTGTGACATTCATGCCTGTGTTTGTTTTTGGCTTATTAATACAAATTTAACGCCGTCTCCACTTGAGGATCAATGTAGTCAGATGGAAAGTGGCTGTGAGCTTTATAATACAGATAATACCAGCTAACCAAGCAGAAAAAAAAGAACTAAAAGAGTTCAGCGTTGACCTTGGGGACATGCATAAGAGAAACCAAGAAGAAAAAATAAAAAGGAAAACATTACCGCACTGATTAATTTAGCCTACATTTACATATAATACCTGACACAAGCTGTCTTGACAAATGTTTGCGGTCGCAAATGTTCAGGACTGTAGCTGTACTTGGCAAGCTGCTACTTCTCTGCTACCATATGGCAGTTTGACAGTGTTTTCTCTGCTAATTAGTACCTTACACATAAGCCAGGGCAACGGACCAAATGTCAAAGCATTCCTCCTATTCTTGCATCAATAATACCACCTGAAAAATCTAAACAAATTCTTTTTCAAAGAGAGCAAAAGAGGGACTACGATCAGAGATTTCAACCGTAGGACATCTAGCTAAACAAGACTGCGGGTTTGTTTGCTTGTTAGGCGCTCCTATTAGAAAAGACGCACAGAACACTAGGAGCTTTCTGAGTAATTCATTCCACCTCTGAACACAATCACATTTACACAATGACTTGGAGTTTTAGAAAGTGTTTCATTCTCAGGTGGTCTCTTTGTCTGCCGTGAAATACCAAGAGAGAGGCTCGGAGGCTTTTAGGTTCGGTTGCTTTATCTAGCAGTGATTTAATGCTAATGTCGTAATGTTAAACACTAATCAAAATATCACCATCGCAATATTACACATGAATCCAGGCCAGAACAGTCAAAAGCAGAAAGCTGAAGTTTGTAATTTTGCAAAAATACTTGGATGAACAAGATGGACGAATTTCTAAGCGTAAGTTTCCAACATTATTTCCACGGTGAAGATTGCTCCGTGTAAGCAGATGATTTCTGGCAGCTTATCCTGCTGATAATTTAAAACATTGCAAACTTCAGACTTTTAGTAAGTAATAATGTCACCTGCCAACAAATGATATAGGGCCAAATTTACAGTATTAACAGTTTGCATCAGTCCAAACCCTTTCTAGCATTAAAAACTATTGTAAGGATTTACTAAAGACAAACAATGAAAAAAAATAACAAATGAAAAGGCATGGACATAGTTATTTTTGTTTCTGACCTTATTGCATATGCAGTTTACCTTCAGATGAAACATTAATGAGGAGAGCATTTAAATGAATCATGCAAGGTTATTTTCTAAGTTTGCAGTAGTCAGTCTGCTGGTGTTTGCACCATTATTTAACGCCCCAAAAAAGCACATCTTAACCCAATTTGCATCTCTGTTGCAACCCTGCACTAATTTGCACCGCTCCTGGTAGATTGCTTTGGTCATTATGCAAATGCAAAAGTCTTATGGCTATAGTTTTAATGATTGTTTCCTGATGCTGTGTACTTTCTTCGTATGCACCTTAATGTAAACATCAGGGGCAACTCACAATCATTTTCAGCCAACTTGCAACCTGTCGGTCTTTGTGCATGTTGGAGTTGACTGAGATTTGATTGGCTGTCATGTCTTTGGAGGAGGGGTTTTAGAGGTTGGCTGTGCAGTTGAAGCGGTGTCAGTTGTTTAAATCTGTGGTACAGTAAGTCTGTCAGAAGTACCGTTATTGTGCTGCTGAAAGTCCTTCAGACAGAAAATACTGTATCAGTGCATGCTGAAGAACAGGCTAATCTGATTCAATTTCCTAACACCGCAATCACGCTCAACACATCACATTTCATTAACACAATGCCTTTTGACAGTATGAATATATAGCATACATTATCATTTTTGAATTCTGCGTTGGATGACTGTTCATTCAATTACTGTATCTAGATAGAGATGGTCTTTACATGACTGGCTTTTCAGAATTAGGAAGCTATCAAACGACTGAAAAAAAGACATCAACCTGAATTGAAAATGTCTCACATTTTCAGTGTTCATTGATGTTTTCTAACAAAAGCAAGACAATACAGTGCACAAATGACATTGCAGACAAGTGCAGAAAAGATGTAAGTTTGCTGCCAACATTTTACAATGCTTAAGTCTGTTGTCAAATTATAAGATCATTTTATACAGTATTTCAACAAAAAACCAGTTACCCTTCACGATTACTGAATGTAGAAACGGGTTTTGTTGTCTATTGCAAAACCATATTTTGAATTTATTTTGAGGTATATGTGAGCCATGGCTGCAAAGCATTAGCCTGGTTGTACCATACCCTCGTACTAATATCGTACGGAGGGTCTGGACCTGCTCCATTCAGAATCGATTA
>JAUCMS010000105.1:2077584-2092907 GCA_032357445.1 Enteromius radiatus | reverse complement strand
CTACATACCTTCTATGTACATATCAGACAACAATTTAAAATATTCTCTCAATGCATTCTATGGCACCTTTAAAATAAGTACAATGCACTTATTGTGGTCGTATTGTATAGCAAAACACTTTTGCTGCTATTGAGGTGGGATATAGGTTATTATTAGAGACAGGTTGGGTGTATGTTTAGGCTTAAGGGTGGGTTGAGGTGAAAGGAATGGGTCAACAGTGTAATTATAATTAAAGAATTTAATTACAGATGTAAGTATATGTGGTAATTTATTATTATTATTAAATGATAACGATACAATGTAAAACATGAATTTACACAATAAGTGCATTGTATTAAACTGTTCAATTAAATGTAAGTACAGTTAAAGGCCACCTAAGCGAACACATAACTTGGATTAATTCAAGTGTTTTCATTTACAGCTCTGGAAAATAACATCAGGAAGTCATCTGAGAGGTAAGTATGAGTGATTAGTATCACCAGGCACAGTAGCACAAGTTTAAGGGTGAACTCAGGTAATTAAAACAAGGTAATATGAATATACTCTAGTCTTTCTGAGATGTGAATCCTTTCATGAGGAAAAGACTTCGGGCAGACAGGCAAAGGAAGGTTGCTTGTGAGCACTGCAACCTTGAGCTCAGCCGACGAGTGAATGTGAAGCTGCCCCCTTAAGTAGTGCACAGGTGAGTGGAGTCAGGTGTTCAGTATTCAGGTGATTGGGATCGCGTGGTGGTGACTGATCCCGGATCTGTGGCTGGTATTTGTGAGTAGAGTAGTAGGGGCTGATCTGAGTTCAGGTTCTTGTGAGGACGTGACAAATATAAAGTGAAACCAAAGTATTTACTAAAACAAAAAAAAAAAACAAAGAAAAAGAATAACGCTGACCCAAACTGTGTGCAGTATATTGTTACAAAATAGACTATTTATTTAGTTAGTTTTATTTTAAGTATCACAGGTAAAACAAATAAATAAATAAAAAGATGGGAGTAACGATGCTGAAAATTCAGCTGTGCATCATGAATAGACTATATTTTAAATATATTAAAAAGAAAAAGCAAAAATAGAGATTTTATTCTGTATTTTGATCAAATAAATGCAGCCTTGATAAGCATAAGACACTTGATTATTGAATATTGAATATTGATTGATTATTTCAAAGCTCTCAACTATTTTCTATTTCTATTTTTTTTTTTTTTGGTTTCCACGTTGTCTGTCAATTTCTGGCTCCAGCAGAATGGCTTATGGATCAATCAGGAAATTCAATTAGGGCATCATCAGCCCGGCCCTTTGCTGTGTAAATGATGCCACTGGCACACGAGAGATACAGTTCAATCTATCACTGCTGTTTTAAACACTTTTAAGAGACTCTTTCCTCTATTTCTCACCTCTCAGCTCTTTCATCTTCAGACAGAACTGACTGTTCGCTCGCTCGCGTTTCTCTAGGTATGATTACTGTGTGTAAAGAGCCACGGCCTGCATGAAGAAGCCTGTTCACATACAGAAATGAAGCCAGGCTCATAAAATAAATGAATTATTTATATTTTATTGTTGTAGAATTGTTTTCCCATTATTTTAATTGTCTAAATTACAGTGGTGCAATTTGCTGCAAGCTGTGTCTTCATGACTGACTTCATATTCACATATCATGGTTCACTGCTCAAGAAAGATTTTGTGAAAGCAGCTTTTTGTTTGCTGCTTGCCGGCAATTTAATGAACTTTTAATAACACAGTTTGCCTTTCAAAAACTTCTGCTGATTAGATGGACTTTCATTACAGTCCACTGGAGAGTGAACATCACATTATTATTACAAATAAAAGTCTTTATAGTGCAAGTTTTGCATTTTTTTAGTACATTAGAAATATACTCTTTGACTGTAGTTTTAGACCTTCGATGAATTCTGCAAAATGTGTACAATCCAGTATTGCCGTACTTGGAGTCTTGGATTGGATATCTTGCCAATTTTGTTAAAAGTTTTGCCAAAAATTACAAGTGCATCGTAACCCGTCTTTAAAACATGAATCACACATCTTACACTTTCTCAGATAACTTTAATAATTTAAATGTATTTTTGACAGCAGGAGTTCAACATATTGTTTAAAATACGAGGTGTCAGATTGTTTTTGGCACCTCATTATACAAACAACACACAGTTATGATCAATAATTAGCAACTTCCCAGAAATAAATCTCACATCTAAATATATGTTCGATTACACACTGGAAGTTTAAAATTGCATAAGGTATTTATGTAAATGAAGAAGAAGAATAACATAAGTTTTCTTTTTTCTTATGGACACTTTTAGCTACTATTGCATTTTTAATATTGATAGTGTGATGTGTACTATACCGTATTACGTGTATGAGCTGCTCTTTTGTCTTTTTCTTTTCTCTTCATGCTGTCTTTATCAAAAACTGAAAATCATACCAAGACTTCCTTGTCAAAGTGAAGCGTCTTTCATTTATGTGCCACGGCAAACGGGCTGCACTTTGATTTCATTTGATATACAAATCCACCTGTGCAATTGAATTCGTTACACAGAAGACCTTGTGCATGTCCTTTATATAAATCGGGTTTATCAGCATGATGCCATTAGCGTCTCTCGGTAATGTAAGATATTATAGGTTTCCTCTCTGATCCTCACATCAGTATGCATGACTGGCCTCTTGCCTTTCTAACACAGCCGGCAAGACTAAGCAGAATAAATTCATCTACTAATCAAGCGCAATTCATTTCGCAAACTTCTGTTCTATATAACCACCTCAGGAGATTCTAAAGCCACGTTTTTACATATTAGTCACTGGCCTCATAATACTGATCCTCACGCTGCTTTCAGAAAGTGAATGCGTGAATGAAGTGTTTTTTCAGCGTCCTCAAAGGACACGCAGTTTCTTCGTTCTGCTGAGTTGTGTTTGTCACTGTTGATTATGTAATTATATGCTTGAGTTTTAAAAGTGGGAAAACATTTCATGTTAATTTATAGCTTTTCTCCTTACCTCGTCATGGTAACCATCAACCATCAAAATTTTTTTTAGCCAAAAATGAAAAGTTAACATGTACTCAGTTGTTTTACACTCTCGTATTACTTTCTTTCTTTAAGGAATACAGAAGAAAGCATTATAAATAAAGTTCTTGTAGCACTTTTCATGCAGTTGTCACGACTGAAGCTGTGCATCAAGTGTCATAAAAGTCATTTAAGTCACGCAAACTCCATTTCTAGTTTTCTGAAGGCGTTCAATTGCATGTAATTAAATGGGTCATATGATGCAAAAACAAATTATTTTCCACATACTATACAAGCCCCACTTTCTGAAACGGGTTGATTTGAACAAAGTGCATCATTCTAAAAAAGCAGGTTGTGCTCTGATTGGCCAGCTATTCAGTGCATTGTGATTGGCTGAATACCACAAGGATCTGATGGACACCCCTTACCATAACGTGAGAAAAGAGAAAAGTGGTTAAATGAGCTGTTTTAGGAGTGGACAAGTCATAACTTTTAGAAAAAATACCTCTTTGGTTTTAAAACTTTAATCTTTCAATCTTATCTTATTTTGACAGTTTGTAACACTTCAAAGAAAAATTTGAAAATTTTTTTAAATTGCTTCATATGACTCCTTTAAATTAGCATCAATAAGTGCTGACAAATTAGTATTATTAGTAGTAGTAGTAAACATAAAAATATAAAAAATACAATGACATCAACAAAAAACACAATAATATTAATTATTATTATTACTGCTACATATTTATTTTTATTTACAGTATTATTGGTTTTACGCAGAATATATAAACATAATAATTTAAATACTATTAAAACGGTGTTAAAAATACACACACACACACAGAGCAAATGCCTTGGGCAATTATGGAGGGAGAATAATTCTGATCCACTTCATTTCTCTAAAGGCATTCAAGTCATTCTTAAACCCATCTTTAAATTATCTCAAATGAGCAGAGTTTAGTCATTTCCATTAATGTTATTAAAAGAAGCTAGTTTCATACCGAAAATAAGCCGATTCATTACAGCGACTGGAACATCATTTCAATGCTAATGATTAATACGAAGACACAGAGGGACGCTGGGTAAACAATAAGGCAGCCTGATTATGCATTGTCATCTTAGGTAGTAGCGCTGTTCGCTGTCTAGACAGTGACAGAATATGAATATAAAGACACTGGCAATTAAACACTGATGATACAGAACAACCCTCTTTCAATATCGTATTAAAAAGTTGATGTAATCTTCCATCGCAGCTGAGGATAAAGAAATGTGACATGAATCAGTCGTCTGCAGCTGCATGCCAGAAGACTTGTACTCTCATCAGAAGCCACGTCTCCATCCCATCAAACAACATGAGTTTTTAAGTTGGGAAATTAATTATAGATGAATGATAATTAAAGTAAATACCGTATATCAGTACTGTACAGTAATTCACATAGCAGACTCATTCTGTGCATATTTATTTATTTAGCAATGTATTTAATAATATAATATAAACAATAGCATGTATTAGTTTATTTTTAATAATACTTTATTTATTTATTTATTATTTAATAATATTTTGTATTTAATTATTATTATTATTATATTTTATTTTTTTTTAATTCATGGTTACATAATATAAACGCATTAAAACAATAAATAAATAATAATAAAATCAACAAAGATCCTTGGATTAATTTATAACAGCTTAACATGTTTTAAACTTGGTTTAAACATGATTATTAATTCAGTCGTGTGTCATTTTTTGTCCAGAGCAAGGTTTAAAACAGGCTCATTCAAATTCAGATATCGTATTTCTCCATTTTCCTTTGATAATATACCTTCTTTTGTTTTCATCTATGTCAGGAGACATATTCTTTTCAACTCAAACGTTTCCCCGTGGTCAGCTAATTAATGACCATTACGTGCCCTGTGGCCTTTAAAGAAATTGTGATTTAATAAATCAATCATGTGATCGATTGTCACATGGGTAGAACTGTGTGTCCCTGTCTGATTATTAGCATATGAAGGTGTAAAAGGCTCTTTATTTCGCACACTGCTCCATTGGTGTCTTGTCTAGGGGGGTTTTAATGGAAATCTCTTATCTCCAGAAAGTCTTTCAGGTGTTCAAAAGGCTTCCTGTTAAATAATATAATCCCTAAAGCTCCGACAATTACCACTAATTCCATTTTAATTCAGTGGAAAGGTGAAGTGACAGGGAACATTTTATAGCTTTGGAGCTGAAAATGTAATTTTGATTTCAATTACTCTACAGAGAGTTAGGTCTGAATCTTCAAAAGACAGTGAAGATACTGGACTGGAAACAACAGTTTTGGCAACTACTTTATGATTTCAATAACAAATGATGCTCTTTCAATATCACGCATGCAAGTTGGAGTACTTTTAGGAAGATTTTTTGACACAAATTTCATTTGTTTTAAATTTTAACTCTTAAATTTTTTTTTTTTTTTTTTTTTTTTTTCTTGGAAAGAACCTTTCTACATCGTGTTGTTACATTTTGAAAATGCATCAAAACCTCATTATTGATTAGATATGTCTTTTGATCACTGGATTGCGTGTTGTAATAATCTTTGAACTACCCATCAGAACCTTTTTCCACAGGTTTTTAATCAGAGATGCAGTTTTCACAGCCTGTCCTGACGAGTAAAAGACCATCTCACGCTGCTGATGTCAAAGCCAGAAAAACATCTAATGGATCCAGCCATTTGAAAGTAAAATGATATTGGAGATCTCAAAACTGAAAATTAGCTGGAAATTTCACCCACAGGCTGTTCAAGATGAGTGTATTTGTTCATGGGGACACATTTGGAGAAATGTAGCATTCCATCACTTGCTCATCATTGGATCCTCTGTAGTGAATGGGTGCCGTCACAATGAGAATCCAAACAACTGATAAAAATGGAATAATCCAAACAGTTCCTGTCCACGAGTTAATGGCTTGTGAAGTGAAAAGCTTTAATCAACTCTAGACCGTCTCTTCTGGCCAAAACAATGTCCATAATTAATAATATCACTTTATTCAGTGAATGTTCATCCCATGTTGTCCTCATATATTCAAGTTCACTCATATAGTTTAAAACTGTTTTAGGCTATTTTTACTTAAATAGAGCTTGATCTGTTGATTTTCATCTCCTGATTCAGATGAGAGAGCTTCTTCACAAATATTATGGATTCTGGACTGGTCTTTCAGCCAGAAGCAATATTATGGATTCTAAAATACCCATTTTGCACAAGTTGATATGAATATATAGTGTAGTATGTGTCATTGATTTAAAAAAAAAAAAAAAAAAAACCTTGATTAAAATTTCTCAATGGTAAAAATGCTAAAAGAAACCCACCTCTGTTTTCAGCAAGCTGTTTTTTTAGTCCATGTTGCTTTAAACGTTAATGAGCTCTGCTGACCCCGCCCCTCTCTTCCGTGGAGTGACAAGAACACCTCAATCGTTTAATCAATGACTGACTGATGACAGCTCACTCGGGGAGGGGCTAAGGTAAGATGGTCTTGTCTAACAAATTGTGGGAGGAGCCTGTGCAGAGCTCTATCATTCTGACAGCAATCTCAGAACAGCCTAATCGGAGAACTTTAGGGATTTTTGTAGAAAAACAATGGGTAAATTTTCATCATTATAGATGTGTACACACACTTCCACCACACATTTATGTTCAAACTACTTGTAAAGTGAATTTCTCATCTCTGTATATGTATAGATAGATAGAGATATGGATAGCTAGTTCTAGAAGTTTTTCACTTCAAAGGCAGCACTATGTGAATGTTTTTTAAATAACATAATTTCGAGAGGATCGCTGAACGATCTAACCACGCACGGCTGGCAGCCGATCATCTAATCATTCCTTGTTAATTCACGTCCAATCAAACCATTCCCCTTTCCGTATAAAAACTTGCACCAGCATCTCGTTTTTTGCATCCCTCCTCCACCCCTTCTCCACCTACCTTCCCAAGTCACGCATTCCAGGGGGGCAGATGGTGATCGAGCCGAACGCCGAACCCTAGCCCACGCTAGGGCTACAACCTTTAGGGTTCGGAGTCCGCCGTTCTCCCGGCTCACGCCAAATTCGAGGAAAACGTGAACTCTTGAAATAATATCATCAACAGTGTGAGTAATCTGATGGTTAGGAGAACTATAAAGGTTTTAAATAAACATAATAACAGGCATGTTTGATTGCTTTAATTATGCATTTTACTTGACTTCATTAATCTGACCTGTGCTGTGCATGCTATCAACAATTAGTCAACCCAAACAGGCAGAAACTCTAGCTAATTTTAAACACAAAGAGGTTAGACATTCATAACAGATGAACATGAAATGAACATGTCTACACACTTGGTTTAAAGCTTTCATTATTATTACTTTAATAGGCATATACTGAAAAAAGTGGTTCAGTCTCATTTGCCTTCTTGATCTAAAGTAATTAGTATAATGATGGCAGATTTTCACAGCGACATGACATTTTAAGTTTTGCCAATATATTATAGAATTAATGAGAAAAAAAAAATCCACACGCAAACAGTTGGCTTTATATCTTTAAGTTCTATAAACGTATTTTAAAACCGTATTACTGATGACCTTACATTGAATATTCGTCACGCTAACATAGCCTTCACCGCCTTTTTTATTTATTTATTTTTTGAGTAATGTGTGGATGCTTTGTGACATCTGAAAATGAGAGATAGACCTCCGTTCTGCTTTGGGGGTTGATTTGTTCTTTATTTGTTATTTTTCCATCTGTGAAAAGAGACTCAAATAAGAAAAAAAGAACAAGCTAACAGAAAGAGAGAGTATAATGTCTGGTGGCAATTTTTTAAGATGTTTCTTGCCGTTATTGACCCCGCTGATCAGTCGACCTCCAGAGATCAGACGGGTTAACCTGTCCCAGCTGCCTCCATCTGCCTGGTAATGGGAAGTCTGTGCGTCTTAAAACAAGTTTCTCCCCACTGACTTCCTCACATAAGTGCTTTGAAGTGTGCGAATGCAATGAAATGTATCTGTGATTGTGTCATCTGCGTCTATACAGTATCCTGAACGCACTCGAAAATGTTGTTTTTAGCTTGGCAGCTCACTGGGTTTTCAGACAGCAAAAGAAATGAGCTTTTAGAGGCACAGTTGCAGTATGCTCAAAATCTAATTCAACCTGAAAATGGAGCTGACACTTTGCGCTAGATTTTGGTTGTAGCACATTTTGATTACAGCTCGCTGTGGACCTTCAGAGATGGTGTGAAAAAAAGAGAGAAGAAGTGAAAAAGGACTAATGAGAGCAGCCATTTTAGCGTGTATTTGCACGCAGCTCAGAGGCTTTGCTGGATAAACTGCAGCTGCTCGACAAAATCAAACACGCTCCCCTGTGGAAACAGAAAGAGGAGTGTCTGTAATGCTTTACTTCGTGCTCAGATCCCTCCTTTTTCACAAATTGGTCTTGTAGTAATGTTTTCAGTGTGTATCTGTGCGTGAAAGAGAAAACAGGTGAGAGCAGCACAGCCTTGTATTATGGTGTGATGCTCAAAAGAGCAACAGGGATTAAAGGACTGGTTTTATGAGGAATCAAATTGTCCTTGATCTTTGAGATAAAAGACTTTTATGTAGTACAAAAACATTCGCTAACTTTCAAAACTTCCTCTGCAGTAGCACACAAGTATTTACTGAAAAAGAAATTCAAGTAGATAAATAAATATGTTTTAAACAGTTATTTTAATAAATAATTGCAAGAATGAGAGAGTGAATGGAAAAGTTAATAATTTAAATAAATAACTTGCTGTCAAACTTTTAGTTAAGTAATCAACACTTTTGTGTTTCTTTTCACACGGATGCTTTCAATTGATTAAAAGTGACAGCAAAGACAATTACAGTGTTAATGTTTGCAATTAAATGCTGTACTTTTTAACTTCCTCTTTTAATCAGAGTCTTGGAAAAATGTGCCACGAGTCTCCACAAGAAGACTGGAGTAATGATGCAAAAAAAAACATTGATCGCATTACACTTTAATTAAAATTCAAATAGAAAACGGTTTTAATGGTAATATTGTTTCACAGTATAGTAGTCCGCTTACTAACAGTAAGCATGTCACCTAGCAGTCATTAGAGTATTAGTATACTGTCTGAATAATATCTTCTAACACTTTATTTTGATGGATTCACAACATACTACAGTACATTTTGCAAGTATATGTCACCTTATTCTACTGCACTAAACCTACCCTAACTAGTCTACTCTGAGTTAGTAGACATGTAGTTGAGAATTAATTAAGTTACTTACAGTATAGTTAGTAGAATGTCTAAATGGACTATCAAAATAAAGTGTAAACAAATAAATTAATTAATAATAATTATAATAAAAGGTGTATACCTTGTTTTGCTATGGATTTTCACAGTTGAGCTGACTTGAGTGTTTCTCAGGGTCGTGGAGCAGAAGCTTTCTGAATGTTAATAAACTGATCTTACTTCTTGCGTTCTCTGTCTCTCTCTCTATCTCTCTCTCTCTCAACTTTGTCAAACACACACACACACACACACACACTTCCCAAACAACACAATGTGATGCAAAAGCTCCTGCTAATGATGGTTCCTCTCAGCTCTGGTTGTACACGTTGCCTGATGGACTCAGTGTGTCTTAAAAAGCAGGAAACACTGCAGGTGATTTTACCCTGCGCTGTTAATTACCTCCCTTGACAAGCTCGGCGTGTAGCCGCTGTTTAGCCTTTGTCTTCTCACACACTCATGCATAAAACACTAAACAAGAGACTTTTCAGCTCAGACAGAATAAAGAATATGATTTGACACCTCTTCTGAGAATTAACTGAAATATCCACAGCATGTAGCATCACACAGTGATACATGGAATTTATTTACAACTTTTTTTGATAATTTTGCCTGAAAATTAAGGATTGCTGCAGCATAGTGAACATTCTTAAAATAATTGCATTGCCAACCAAGGGAACTGATAGTTCAGAGCTTGACTATAATATATATATATATATATATTTATTTATTTCATAACACATTCTTATGATGTCAAAAAAAGCTAAAAAGAAAAGCAGGATCTTGAGAGACAACTTTGTAACTTAATGCAACAGAAAAATACAACACAGTTGCATCAATCTGTGATGAACGAGGTGGAGATGTGCGAATCCAAGCTTTACTCGCGGTCAGACAGGCAGGGTCGAATACCGACAGGAATCTAGGCAGGCAAACAAACAGTCCAGGATCACAAACATGGGTAAAAATGGCTTATATGTGCGCGTGTAACGTGTATGCGGATGTGGTGATGATGTGCAGGTGTGTGTGTGTGTGAATGAGGTGCAGGTGTGAGTGTGATCAGTCCCAGGGATACAGCATGGGAAATGGAGTTTGTGAGCCGGACACAGTTCAGACTGGAGTGCCCTCTGGTGGACACAACGAGGGACTCTAGCTGGATATCATGACACAATCAAAAAACGCATGCATGCATACATACCAACTTGTTTTATTGTTGGTTACCATTAAACGTTTTCAACAGGTATGACTTATTTAAAATAATGCAAAGTATTAAAATCTGCAGATGACTAATTAAGCACAAAAAAGGAAGCATTTCTACTTGGGACATAATAACAATAATAATAATAATAATTAGCATTATTATTATTAATAATTAATTGTTATTTTAAGTAACATTATTGAATATCTATAAAACGGCTGTTATTGCCATTTTAGAAAAGCTAAAAAAATTAAATATAATATTATATATATATGTATGTTTTTTTAAATTGCATTAATTCTACCTTTTGCTTGCTATATAGTAGTTGTTCATCTGCTAAAAACTTAATTTGTTTTCTATATTCGATTTGTAATGTTTTATGTTTGTATATTTTGTATTTATTATTATGTACGTTTAGCATGCTAATTGCTCACAGCTTTGCTAGATTAAAGACGTGAGTCAGTGCTGTTGCTTTAGTTTTAGGTAACAGTTGATGACTGTCTAATAGCATATCTCAGCAAATTATTAAACATATTTTCTAGCTGGGGGTCTAGTGGACCTATGTCTTTTTTTTTTTTTCATCCTAGTCTGAATCTGGTTATCAGATCTGTAAACATGCACATCCCAGAAGGCCGTTTGAGCAGAAATCCTCCGTTCAGGCTACGCTACATACTGTGTTAATTAGTCCCATTAGTTACACTCAGATTTGAATTGGTGCACTGGTGTAGATTACATATTAAGGTTAAGGATTTTATTTATGCCTACCATAAGGCTGGATAATCATTTCATTAAACTCGTAAAGGAATAAGTGGCCTTAAGTGGGAAACAGGTAAATAGGCAATTAAGAATGTGTGAATGAGAGTAAATACTTCTATGCCCTTGTACACAAATAACACAAAAGCCCCTGGAAAGCATGAATCTAGATCACAGATGAGAAACTTGAACTTGAACACCAAATCACTGAGAAGAAAATGCACGTCATTGACACAAATCATTGACTCTTTTGGAGTAGAAACATCTGTGAGCTCAGTCTACACTTCAGCCAAATGTGACCCCTGATTAATGATTCATTTCTCAATGCGTGTATTTGTTGCATAATATGAAAAACACACACATCAAGGATAAGCCAAATTGATTAGTTTATTATTAAGTGCTGTTAGCCGGCTCCACAAGAGCCTGCAGGGTCTTTGAGAGAGTTTGATTCAGACAGTAGAAGTAGAATCAATGGCCTCTAGATCTTTACTCTAGAGTCCTTACCCTCTCCAACTAATCAGAACTCAACATCTACAGAAGTTACGAAAAGCTACTTACTTAGGCCAGTAAGTGATATATATATATATATATATATATATATATCTCACAATTCACTCTCTGAACTGCAAGAAATAAGCTCATAATTGTGAGTTATCAGAATTGTTATAAAGTCTTGACTTTATTTCACACATTTATACCACATTTTTCCTCAGAATTGTGAAGAAAAAACAAAAATTAAAAAAAACACAGTTGCAGGATGTAAACTCCCAACTGCAAGAAAAAGCTACAATTATAAAAAGGTAAATACTTACTTTTTTCTCACAATTTTGACTCATATTCACGCAATTGTGAGTTTACATTTTGCAGTTCTGACTTATTTTTCATTAATTGTGAGTTCTATAGTTATAAAGTACGAATTGCAAGATATAAACGCAGTAAAACAATCCTTTAGAAATGACAGTGTTACTGGCAGCTGGATTTAATGTTTATGGGCAACAGTTTGTTCAAAGATAAATGAACACTAAACATTAAAAAGTCTTTATCTTTACAGGAAAACATTTCAGGGAAAAAATACAGAAAAAGGTTGATGAGGATTTTTGGTTCCCAGAATGCTTTGCATGAGGCTGTTTTTCATAATATTGTGCTGATAAAGACTTTTAATGTTTAATGCTCATTCATCTTTGAACAAACTGTTGCCAATAAATTTGAAGAAAATATAAATGTACAGTAAATTACTGGCATAACAACTTTTCTTCTTTTCTTGGCAACTGTATTTTTTTCCTCAGAATGGGACTCGTAAGGTTGTATCCTGCAATTCTATAAATATACCTTTCAATTGTGAGTTTATATCATGCAGTTCTGAAGAGAAGAAAATGAAGAAAAGAAAAAAAAAACACAATTGCAGGATGTAAACTCCCAATTGCTTCTCTGTCTGAAAGACTCAAACTAAAATCCATGAACATGTAACTGAACTTGATTATATTTTGTGTGTATTCAATATATCGTTGCTAACTAGATCAAACAATTTGCTCTCAAGGCACCTTTTTCACTCCGAGAGTTTAATTGTCTTTGTTTTATCTTCTTAAATGCTTAGATTAATCTCCTCTATGTTTATTCAAAATGCAGTTACATTTGGCCGAATAAAACTTCAAAAGAAAAAGGCTGTCAGGGTCTTTATAATCTCTTGTTTTTCTTTAGTTTCTCTAGTAAAATGATCAGACACAACACGTCTGTCAAAAATCTAAGTTTGTTGCAGCTGCACCTTTGGGATTTCCCTATTCCACTGTTGCATCATCTTCTGCTGTTTCTGCCGCGTGTTGTTTGACTCAAAATGCAAGAAATCCATGTAGTCGCTGTGCTCCGCTGTCCTCTCATTAAATACTCTGTCTGCCCGTGTCATTGTGGGTGCCGAGCGAGAAAAGGGACCGGGGCTGTAGCCCTGAAAGCACAGAGCTATCAAATCCTCTGTTTGAATTTCCCCACAGTCTCTGCTGCCAAATACACTAAACAACACACACACATGCAGTGAGGTGTACAGTAGTTCACAAGAAAATACTAATAAAAATTCTGTCATTAGTTACTCACTCTCATGTCGTTCCAAACCTGCATGTCTTATTTTCTTCCAAATAATATCTTGGAAACTTTACAAATGAATAAAAGTAAATGAAGACTATGGCTGTCAAGCTCTGAAATGACAACAAAGCACAAAGTATTGTAAAAGTAGACTGTACATTCCAAGTCTTTTGAAGTCATGTTTGTGTGATTAATATGTTTAAGTTGTATGGGCTGCAATTTGCTATGATGATTTTATGTCATTTGTTAAGCTTATAAAGCAACTATCACATTTTCACACTTTCTCCTTGTGTGCTACGGATGCAGGGAAGTCATATGAATTTGAAAATGATGTTAAACAGGGCTTGACCCTAAATTGTGCTTCATGTACAATATGTGATCATATTTTATGTGATTGAATCAACAACCTAAAGTTACAGCAATGTATTTAATTTAGTTAAAAAAAAAACAGCAAAAACAGTAATGCTATGAAATATGATTTCCATTTATCAAAGCTGTTTTCTTTTGTAATAAGCATTTTAAAATGCAATGCAATTTATTCCAGTGATGGCAAAGGCATTCTTCAATGAATATTCAAAACAACAGACCTTTCTTGAAGTAGAAATATTTTCTAACATTGTTAATGTTTTTGTTGTCACTTTTGCTTTCTTACTAAGTATTAAGCTCTAAATAAATCAATACCTGACTGTACATTTTTGAAAGGTATTGTAGTGTACATGACAGTGGGGGGGGGGGGGGGGTCAGAATAATATTACCATCTATGGAAAAAAGCAGCATGAATATTTCTGTGTAAATCCAATGGAAGAAAGTTAGTCATATGGGGTTTGTAACCACACGAGGGATTACAAAATGACAGATATTTCATTTTCGGCTGAACTACCCCTTGGTATCGCATCTTTGGACGCAATATGAATCCACACAAGCCAAGGATTACCTCTCTTGTTCCGGCTCCACACAAAGACCCGTACCTGCTCATTAATTTCTGCCCTATTGATATTACATCCAATTTCAAGACAGATTTGTTCCATTTTCCTGCCTCGTCCAATGAGCAGTCAGGAAAATTCGGCAACTTTCAGACTTTCTTCGACCAAATCTCAGTTGGGCCGCTCGTCTGCTTCTCTCCGGCCCAGCGGAGGCCTGGTGCGCATCGGAAATTGTTCTCACAAAGCCACGTGAATAGGAAATGGGAACGTTTCTTTCACTTCTTGTGGTGTGACACTAATTTGCTTCCCCTTGCACTTCCAAGGCAATTAGCTTTGAAGCTTTTCAGAAGCTATTCTAGCCCAAGTCGATAGCTAGCGTGGAGAATAAGAATTTAAGCAGGTCCACTGGGGGAGGCTAGATAAACATATCAACAGAAGGAGGAGAAACCAGAGAGAGAGAGAGAGAAAAAAAAAGCAAAGGGGGGAGAGCAAAAGAAATATAATTACTCCAACTGCTCGCCTGTATGCTTGGCCTTCATTACTGGGCATCAGTTTCATGCTAAATTCACTTCCTAGCAATTTGCCTCGGAGCCAAAGCACAAGCACCAGACAGTGTAAACAAAAACTCTATTGACGGCTTGGGCAAAACGCCACCGCCGAAAAACCACGGTGAACGAGTGAACGAGGAGAGAAAGCTAAGCGAGAACTCCACAATGTGTTCGGCCCACACCAACTTGTGATCTGTCTTCTGAATAGCCAAGGTCACAAAGAAGTGTTGACAGTATTTTGTTTGTAATGACCAGAACCACATGGAATCTGCACATGAAGAAAAATCCACATCTCGTATCACATATTTTATATCCCTCCCACAGGTTTCTTTAAAAAGAAAAACTTTTCACTTTACTACAAGGTTCTCTTTTTTAGCTTTAGTTGATGCATTAGAATAACACTAACAAATATTTCAACTCAACAGTAAAACCTCAAAAAACTATTTTCATGCATACTACAGCTGTTTATTATACTATCAATATGGTCCCACTTTATATTAAGTGTCCCTAATACCTGTGTACTTCCATAGTAACTAGATGTGTATGTAGTATGTAACCA
>JAUCMS010000105.1:2064098-2077314 GCA_032357445.1 Enteromius radiatus | reverse complement strand
TACACATTTGTACTCACACACACCATTCTGAGGGGTGTTACATGTGTGTAGTTACAGAAATATTACAGCTGTAGATATGTACCGGTGTGTACTTACACTGTGGTTACATACTACATACACATCTACTTACTATGGAAGTACACGGGTATTAGGGGCACTTAATATAAAGTGAGACCATTAATACTATACTTACTGTATAAGGCACATACTGTTTTAATGCCTTATTCTGCATGACCAAGTTCTAGACACCTTTATCTTAACCTAAACACGATTGCCTTATGCTAACTATTAATAAGCACCATAATAGGAGTTTATTGAGGCAAAAGTCACAGCTAACAGTTAGTTAATTTTAAGAAATGGACTTTAAAATAAAATAAATTCACAATTACACGCCTACTAACTCTTAGAGTAGACTGTTAGTTTAGGGTTAGTAGAATAGCTTGTCATATACTTGCAAAGTTTCTGATAGTCAGTATGTAGTATGTTGTGAATCCATCAAAACAAAGATATTAAGCAGACTACAAATTAAGTCTACAAATACTCTAATGACTGCTAGTTGACAAGTTATTTACTGCTAGTATGTCTAAAGTGGACTATCAAAATAAACTGTTACCATATATTGTAAAAAAACTGAATTGTTCCTGATACCTAATGCATCCACTAATGCTAATAAACTGGAACATATTGTAAAACATAAAACGTTTCTGTGTTTTAGCCTTTGTGAATATTTGAAAGCTGTGTAGCAATGTATTAAGATTCATACAGTATATTCATGCAATAATTGTAATGCAAATAACCAATTGTAATAACCAATTTGTCAGTTACAGGCTCTTAAAAGTTTACAATGCACTTTGCAACTAGATATTACAATCACATAAAGTGTGAAATGTGAAAAAAGGAGGTTCCTTTATTTAGATGTTTCACCTGAGAAAGAGAGAGAATGAAAAGGTTGCTAAAGAATATACACAAAAGTTCAAGAATTTAATATGAACACAAACATTAAAAATTCTCAGTGAAAGCTTTGTTATATTCTGACAGTAAGTCAACATTTTTGTATTTTTTTTTCTATCCCCGCTCTAAAAGATCAACCAGCGAGCAATGATATTGCTTGATGGCCATAAATACTGCACATGGTAGATGATGCTACTGTTAAATATTCCCATAAAATAAATGTAGCGTTTGAAGACGAGGCAGTCCGGCGAGGAACAAAACAAGCCACAAACATGCACGAATTTAAAACATTTATTGCAGTAGCGGTATACCTGTAGAGCAGTAACAAGGAGTAACTGTTTAAATATCTATGATGGCAAACGTCCCCACAACCAACAAACATACTGCAGAAAGCAACTCACACCACTCTTGTCTCTTTTCGTATAGTTTTTTTATACCCTTTTTTGTACTTTAAATATTGTGATCCAACATAAAGGTGCTAAATGAATGACCTCACTGCATTACGAATCAATAATCGTCAACCCAATGAAAAAGAAGGTGAAACTAAGTCAGTTAAAAGCTATTTTGTCTTGTTAAGCATGCGGTTTCATCGTCTGAACTGGCTGCCATGCCATTTGACAAGAAGGGGAAAAAAAGGTCCCGAACATTAAAAAGGAAAAACAGAACTCAAACCAAAATCTCAGTCCTTGAACTATGCACATGCTCTTTTGATTGCATTCTGTTTAATTGTTTTTCTGTCTTTTAATATCCTCTCCATCTTTTTTTTTTTTTATTTATTTGTGTGGTTTTTTTTTCTCTGGAGCATATTGGCGCGTGACAAACATTTACTGTGTTTGGCATTAGGGGCTGCTGCGACTGTTTTGGTAAAAACCTGTACGATATGTAGCGTATGTCATGAATTCACAGACATGAAAACTACACTCACTTCTCTTGCATGTCAAAAAACGTGGGCATACACGATATATTATGAAAGAAAAAAAGGACTTGGTTTTCAAAGTTTGCAAATACTACTCTCAATTAAAGCACAAGTTCGATTAAACATATACAAGAATGACATTTGAAATTAGATGTCGAGAATTTACAAATATATTGCTGTTGAATTGTAACATCCTTTTTTTTTTTTTTTTTTTCGAGGAAAAGACATCAAGCTTTCCATTTCAGTAAGTAGAAATTGAGCATTTACATCAATAATACAAAATAGCTTTGAAAAAAATATGTTTGCCAGGTTCTTCGACTCAGTAAATGCAAAAATGGGGCAATTGTGCAATGTCATGACCGACTGACATTATCATCCGAGATTCGTTCGTTAATTCTCCGCCAGAGGGGGTGTGGGTGCGTGTTTACACGTGTGTGTGTGTGTGTGTGTGTGTGTTTGCTTTACAGATCAAGACTGTGGTCCTCTGTTCCAGAAGATAATGACGTTAATGGCAAAAGGCCGATAAAAACAATGCATCCTGTACGATAAATGATAAAAGACAGCTGTCATGTTCACTGATCTATTCCATGTGATTATTACAAGTACATAAAATCGGTTAGTATTAAGTCCTATTTACAAACACTTCAACGATGACAGACTAAACGATTTCCACTAACAGTGTTATTAGCACAACGCTTTCTCGATTTGTAAATTCCATTTTCTTGGATGGTGTAGATTAATATAGTCCCAAAACAGCTCAAAAACAACCACGTCACAATATTTGTATATATTGGTCAGCTGTAACAATGTTTTTTTTTGTTTTTTTTTCCCCTTTTTTTTTATAACCGTGACACATAGAGCACAGCCCTGTTTTGTTCATCTTGAAGGTTCGTTTGCAGTCTCAAGATGAAGTATACGATGATTCCATTTAATGTGAATTTGCAGCAAACCATGGGAGTTTAAGGGCAGCTATGGATTTGCACGAGAAGATCTCTGCAGTCTGATTCGCATAGTATACTGTCCTGCATAAGCGATAAAGTCTAAGGTCTACTCCATACACGTAACTATCACACCGCATTAGCATCGACCTAAGAAAAGGTGGGAAAAAAGAGGAATGGACTAAAGCTCTCAAAAGTTGCTGGGATGATCCGGACACACAAACACACACAAAAAAAAAGAAAAACACTCTTAAAGCTGCTGTTCTTTAGGACTGTCGGGGCCAGAGGCGGGCTGGTAAGATTTCAGGCTGGCCAATGGGATGTCGGTCATGTGACCGCCGCTGCCAAAATGTCCCTCTGAGCTTCCAAAGGTCTTCCTGTCCCCAAACTGCTCCTGGCTTCCGCGTTCACCCTTCCAGCTGCGGGTCAGGGTGTGGCCGTTCAGCAGTCTCTCTTTAGCCCACTCCTTTTGGTTGTTGAAAGAGGAAACGGGGGACTTGGGCGAGGGGTATGAGCTTAGGCTCGGCGGCATCCAACAGTTGTCGGAGTGACCCAACACCAGACACTCTTGGGTACACATCTCTGTGGCCTCCACTAAGCCTCTTGGTCCAAGAGGTCCATCTGGGGACACAAAGAAAACAGAATTACTTAGAATTGTTTGTCAAGTTTATAACTTTCTAAATTTAATTTAATTTAATTTTTTTTTTTTTTTAATTTAATTTTTATTTTATTTTATTTTTAACTTCACATTGAAAAAAATATAATATATAATATATAATATATATAAAATAATAATTGTGCCATTGTGAACACTTGCCGTTGCATGGTCTGAATTAAGACAACTCTTCATATATTTGACTTAGAATACACTGGAAAACGTCACTGACATTCCACCCACATCAGAACACAAAGTGCATTATGGGAATCGATGTGGTTTCATCGGCTGCATTGTCAAACATGATCAAGAAGATAATGAAGATAATCCTCCAGGAGTCATTTAGCATTTACACAACGCACGTCTGTGTATATATTTAATCCTCCTTGGACAGAACAAAGATAAAATAATAACTATTATAGTCCCCACAATAGTATATGAAAATAAACAGCAACTTCAAAACAGCTTTATTAAAGTTTTATGCAACACTGCGTGTTATTTATAGCACGTTCTTGCAAACGAATGCCTCATGCTGAGAGACAACAGTCAAAGAAAGGAAAAATCAATAAATCATGTGTACAGACAAAGCATCAGCATTTACAGAATATGTACTGTGCATGGGTGTAGACGGTGCCAAATATTAGTTATCTTACACCAGGAAATTATCATTATTGTTGTTTGTGTTACATATATTACATTATGTATACAACGCCGATATTAATAATAATAATTTAGTAAATTAATTGCATGATATTAATTTACTGAATTCATTAAAAATAAAATAATAACATAAAAATATCTGCTAAAGTCCCTACATTAGAGATGTTTATATTCTTTTGGAGGAAGAAAAAATGTTGAGACAACGTGCTATTGTAAGTCTTGTAAAATATTGTTTCATTTCTACATGACGTAAGCAATTTTGCTGTGTTGTTGGGCAAAACATCTGGATATTTTGAGTAGTTTCCAAATGTCCCTCTCAGAGAAAAGCAAACGTTTTTTCGAGCATGTGACTAGGCCGTGTCTTATCACAGACCACTGTCTGCACTGTTCTCAGTCCAGCTTAAAAGCTTCGCGCTCCCCACCAGCTGCTGAGTGATAAAAATTGGGCCTAAAGTTGATTTGAAAGCAGCTTGAATTGCTAAATATAAAGTGGTGTGAGATTAACTCGAGCACCTCATCTCTCCAGAGAAGAGCTCTGGTTCAGAAACACACTGAATATCCTTTCATTTCCGTATGTCACTCACATCTGTCACACCAACAATCAAAGAAAAAACTTCCCGAATACAAACCAACATTAAACACATCGTTATGACCTGCGTTCAGGCAAAACACTTTCATAACGCTGTAATATAATACGCTTCTGTTGAAAACACACTTTCATTTTAACACCACTCTGTGAATCCCGGACACAAGGCATCTATTATTCATATGCTCTATGTAATACAATACTGTTTGGAGCGCTAGGGTTTCAATTCTGCCTCTAATTTTCACTGTAACAACTAACATTTCTAACATTTCCTACAACGAACAAAGGGCTTTGAAAACTGCATCGTAGAGGGAGATCATAGATCGATGATTCGTGTTTGCGAGAAACGTATGAAGCGTATATGAAAGACAGCCACATGCTGTAGCCGGACGGAGCCGATGAATAAATAAACGAGGAAAAGATGAGTGTCTGATGAGGGAAAAAAAGCCAAAGCGCCATGTCTCTACATAATTGGTGTGATAAGGCATAAGCGACTGCCAGAGTTACTGCAGGAAATGGAAGAATCGCTGAAGCAAGAGATATTTATGGCATCACTTTAAAATACATTGAGACAAAGGACAGATGACTAATAGCATGATCAACATAATCAGAACACAGCGAGATGCAGCACAAAACAACTCTTGTTTTCTCTCAGAAGGCGGTCAAAGTCGGATTCTTTTGAGCAGGGACTGAAATCAAAAGGAAGTGAGATTCGTTCAGTGTTTGTTTCTATCAGTGGTGGACAGTAACAATGTATCTTTACTTGTTACTCGACTTAAATACATCTTTTGAAGTATCGTTACTTTATCAGACTGCACTGCTTTTTCTTATTATTGCACTGTTGTTTCTTATTATTTTGAACTGGAAAAAACGTCACTCACTTCAAGACACGATTTATGAACGAGCTGATTCTTTTCTATTACTATCACTTCACAAAGCACACAAATTGGACTGATCGCATTGACTCATTGATTCGGTCAGAGTGATTCTCCACTAGAGGATGGATACCCGATCCGCAGGGTTCGGACAGATATTTAGAAAGGATGCTCTGGTTCGGGTCGGGCTTGGTCACATTAGCGCGATAAGGCATTGACCATTTAAAATTTAAAACTGCTTGTGCGTCTGTGTTATAACGGTGCTTTTTGCCCCGTGTGCGCTGATGCGCTCGTCTGTTGACATTTCCCAACGCCTTCCTGCAGTTGCTTAATAAAAGTGGGCTTTCCACACAAAAAAGTGAATGTATCATTAGTATGAGGAAAAAAAATAGATTTTAACTGTGTCGGGCTGGGATCGGGCTCGGACATAAATATCTGAATGCCTGTCGGACGCGGGTCAGGCTCGGACAGAAAAATGTGGCCCGATCCGCACTCTAGTCTCCACCAATTTGGTGAATTCACTCAAAGTGTCACATGGTGCAACTGAAAAGCTGAATTTTAGAATTCATTTTTTAAAATCAAAATCACATTTAGATCGCTAAATTTAGTTTAGGTCAGTTATTTCTAAACTAAATCTGTTGCAAAAAGCTGTGCTGTTTAAAGCCACTGTATGAAATTTTTCGGTGTGACCATGTACACATTTGCGTATCACCCTCTCAAGGTATAAAATGAAATATAACATTATAATAAAACAAATGAATGGATCTGTGGATCTTCCTACTACTGAAGCAGTTTTAACTATGTTTCCGTAATGTATTAATACAACTTTATATATTTTTCCATATGTGATGCAGAAAAAAAAAACCCCAAAAAAACAGATGAGCATCTGATGAGGAAAAAAAGCTAAACCGATGTCTCCCAAAAGTGACTGTCAGAGTTACTTCATTGATTGACTGACAGTCCCATCTCTTCCAGATATTTTGAGCAGTAGGAATATATATAAAACATAAAATCTAATTATTAAATATAAAATAATAGTTAAAAATAAATTAACATTCATCAGTCAGTACTTTTAATTTGTAATAAAATATATTTTTTGTGCTTTTATTGGTTTCTATGGTTGAAGCGCCAAATCATTCACAAATGAAACAGCACTAGTCAGAATGGTTTTGTGAAGTGCTAAATGAAAAGACCTTCTTACATGAACTCTTGTGAACACACCGAGGAGAGCTGGAACAAATGCCAATAGTTTCTGTGAAGTTTAGGCCTGTTCCTCACAATAATCATATTGAAATTAATCTACTGTAGTGCACTAGTCATTGTGATTGATTTTCATTTTTGCAGTAATTATTTTACCTTTTAGTAGTTTCTTCCAAAAAACTGATCCATCCACATCTGCAGAAAAATACAGATATTTATGGATTCAAACATCTTGAAAATCCCTCAGTGCTGTTCTTTTTCTCCTTTTTTTTTTAATGGAAATAGAGGTAAAGAAGCAATTCTCCATGACCAACCATACAGTGGAGTTAATCTATTCCTAACATGGCAGCTCCATTCCTCTCGTCATCAGACTAATAACATGGGCCATTCGGTGCTTCAGCGTCCCATAAACCAGTGTCAGACCCAGCCCTCATCCTTCATCAGACTAAATCTCTATACCTGCTCCCAAACGAGACGCCAGAATCGATATTTCCATCACTCTGACATGTTTGTGTGAGTGCACACAACGCAAATAATGGCACAGAGTCTGATTTACATCCATAATGTGTGATAAAAATATGGAATAATGCAGCAACGATCACATCAGCAACAAATAATAATGAATCCACTATGTGCGCTGACGTTCAGAGATTTTTGCCTGTTTTTTTTTTTCCTCTCAAGGCGCACTGTATGCTCGTGCCATTTATAGAAGCCAGCCCTGTTTCCACGTGAATTTAAATATTTATCCCTGGAGGGAGACCTGTCACTCCGTCTGTTATCAAGGGAAAATAAACTAACTGAAGAAAAGAACAGCCTCTTCGCATTTAGACATATGTGTTTATTACAACACAAGGGCGATGTTGAAAGAATTTGTTATTTTTTGGGCTGCCTCTTGTAGGCATGCGGCGCTGGGCATTTCTAATCTTCCAGATGGAGTCAGAATGGTTTAATTACTGCTGCTACCTTCTCTGAATGGATTGAGGAAACTGTATTATGTTCTGGTCGTGGTGCTGTTGTGTTAATACAGTGCCCCGTTGAAAAAAACTGTTGCTTTCAGTCCAGTTCCAAAGCCACAAAACAGATCCAGCAAATCTTTGTTCATTGTAACCTCCTGGGAAGATATAAACATGACGATATTTCTTAACAGAATAATAAAACCTCTGCACCATGACTCCCAGTAATTGCATGGAGCCAGCCAATCAGATTGGAGCTTACCAATTTGAAAAAGGCAATTTTGTGTACAATATGCATTAGACAGTACACTGATGATCTGTGAGTCCTTGCTTTCCCCTTCCCCACAAACCGCCTGCACGTCGCTGAGCTAGACACAGTCCATCCCTATCACTCCTCTAATGGTCTCTGAGGAGGCATAGGAGCATGGCATTATGGGACTGACATGAGGAATCATGAGGGATGAATTAGAGACTGAGTCACGGTGACAGGAAAATGAATTTTACAAATGAGATTGGAAAGAGAGAGGGCGCTGAGAACGAGAGCAGAGAGAGAGAGATTGTGTCTGTTTGAACTTGCCCCACATTTCCCCCTCTAACAGTGTATCATGTGTGTGAGAGCTTTGAAACCACAGTAAGTTTATGGTGAATTTGGGAGGATTTTCTGATTCTTGACAGACAACCCTTGTGCACCACAGGAAATGGAGAAAGATAGAGAAAAGGAGGAAGCACACACTTCACAGAAGAAAACAATTTCACCCTCAAACTCCACCGATGAAATGCATTTCCTTTATTTAAAAACACTCCTGTATTGAATGAGTTTCCTGTTCAAAAGGCTGTATGTCAAGCACCTGAGGTTACTCAACTTTTCTGCATATAAAGTGTTCTGCTCACTGACCATAATTATGCCAAAAAATAGAGAAAGAGAGATTTTCACATTTGCTAAAGGAAATGGCTATAGCGCTTGCCACAGCAAAAAATCGAAAAGCAAGAGGCTATTGAATATTATTTGTGGCTGTCGAGGTGAATGTTTTGTTTGTTTTTTTTAAGCAATTTGCTTTGGTAGGGTGTTTGTCCACTCAATGTCTCAATGATATTTACAAATTATGTCTGGAATATGATGCTAAATGTTTTCTAGGGTGTATTTGTATTTTGATAGGGTCTTCTGGGATAAATTGGGATATTTATGTTGAGATGTGGCTGGAACAGAATTGCGAACATGTGAAAGATTACAATGTAAGTCAGTGACAGACATCAGCCGTGATCCACGCACGGATTTTGATTCAAATATTGGGTAAGGATATTGTCAATATGTATTGGGGTGTGATTTTTCACTGTGAACGGTCACAACAGTGTTATTTATGTTACTTTATTTATACATTTATGAGCACATTACCGTTAATAAAGCACAAGATAAACTGGCAGATACTACTACTGACATTATTTATTAAAACGGATTAATATTCCAATTAGTCAAAAGGATTGATCACCATCTCTCCGTCCGCCGTGACTCATCTGTGCTGCAGCTGTTGCCTTGCGCAAATTCAAAAAATGCCGCCAGGAGAATCCTTCGTCAGCCTTGGTTGTAAAATTCTATCGTGATCGATCACGTCATGCTGTTGTGAAATGTTATTGGCTCTGGTGATGCCTGTCACTGACTTACATTGTAATCTTTTACATGTAACACGGAATTTACGCTTTAAGAGTTTGTGGTTATTACACGCAATTCTGTGAGATCAGGTTGCAATGCTGGGTAGATTATTTACAAATTATATTCAAAATATATATATTACATATTACAAAGTACATATGGCATATGACAAAAAATACAGTTAGTAAATGTATTGCATTACATACTACAATAGGCAATGCAATCAGCCTATTATTTTTGACTATAAATTATTATTACTATGAATTAGGATCTAAAAATACATATAAATAATGTATAAACAAAAGTAGCTTTAGTCTAATTGCAATTATTTAAAAATATAATGTAATTACAAGTACTTCTGGAATTTGATTATGTGACCCAGATTACATAATAAGTTAAGTGCTTACTATCATGTTCTTAGTGTTTCGTATATAGTTCTGATGATGTGGGTTGCTCAGGTTTCTCTGTGCAAACCTGCTATTCATGTCGAGATGCCAGAGCTTTGTTAAAGCATTGCTAGGTGGCTTCATTTTGGTTCTGTCTGTTTTATTATTCAAATTTCATGAATTATTGTGATCAGGTTAGTTTACATGCTAAGTACTGAGTAAACAGTAAGAGCAACGATAATGGAATTACAAAAATGACATTTACCAGGAAGTGTGACACATATTCAGTTCAACCTGGGAAATGTTAGGTCACCACGGTGGTATCAATTTCCCCCTGCCTCTTCGATCAATGCATTTCAAACCTATTTCCCAGCTTCCTCCTTCTTAATGATATCATTTCAATCGCAGAGTGAGATTGATCATGTCGAATGACCCTCTGCTCCAGCCATGTTAACTAAATTACTCTTGCTCTGTTCTCTTCTCATTTTGTCCCTTCATTTGTGATTTCCATTCCGCTGACAGGGTTGCATCTTCCATTAACATGCAAATTGGTGCTCCACGAGACCTGTCTCAAACAGACGTCCGATATCCACCGTGCATCGACCTGCCATGTGGACCTGCTGTGCTGGGATGGACAAAACAAATCCAGCTGAGATGGATCCAAGGCAATGTGGATTATTTGGAATAACTGCCTATTTTGTCTGATTATCGATTTAAAGGCATTGAAGTCAGAACTGACCCTATTTACTTCCAGTGCTGAAAGCGAAAACGCAAACAAAAGATCTAAATGTCACATTATATACTTCTGCAGTATAGTCAGAAATAATGTAGCAGTTTAGAGTTAGAAGGATCATTTCCAAATAAGAAGAATCATTTGTACAAATCCAGAAACAAAAATACGGAATCCATTTCAAAGACAATACCAGCATCTCTCCTGTTCTCGTGCCATGCTGCTTTCTCCATGAATCTGAAAATAATTAGTCACTTTTACTGATTTATGATCTGTGAAATCTGACCCGTAGCTTTAACTCTATTTGAGAAGAGGCAAATGTGAAAATTCTTTTTTCACGGCCCCATGGACACGGATTAAAAATTCTCACAATCAAAGGATCCTGGGGTAATAGTCCTTTTCCGCAGAGTTATTATGTTGACGTCAAGGTTATGGCATCCAAGGTGAATACAATCAGAAGCCAGAGGAAGCAACGCTCCAACTGCACTTTGATTAAAAAGGAAACATGGAAGCGGAGCTGTGCCATTAGGAAACATATTCTTTCCTTTGTTCTGGACGTCCTTTCTTTCCCGCCCCGCTTCCTGTTTACAAATAAGTTGCATGACTGATGCATTCTTTAATGAATAACGATTGCTCTCAGATGCAGTCAACTCCATCACCCTTGTGAAAAACAAGATGTAAAAGGCTTTATATATCAGCTTTGGTCATTCTTCCAATCATATAGACTTATTCAGTTGATTTCCTAGAAACTTTGCTGTAGTCTTTTTTGTCAAATGTGCCAGGCAACTCTATAATACAATAGAGCATACAGTAAGTTTAGGGAACATAATGCCACCTGTTTTTCATTGCTTTTGACATCGCCCCGATTCATAAAGATGTGTTTGTTCACTCTTAATGAAAAGAGAACCCATATAACAACAGTTGCAGGCTCTTTTCATCAAGAAGTTATTATTGGTAAAGTTGAGATCAGTTAATTAGATTATTCTCTTACAGAAGTATCATCTGACTTCAGAACTAAAATGAGCCTGTCTTGCTGTTGTATTTGGCCTTTAAAGGTATATTTCTTCCCAAAATGAAGAATGTTGGTCAATGGCTGCTGTCAACTGTTTGGTTATTAACAATCTTCAAAGTAAGATTGCCATCTTTGTAACGAGAGGGAGGGAATGCTGTTCTTATTCATAAAAATATTTTTTTTATGAGAACACATACATATGCAAAAATGACCTGAGAGCAGTTTAAAGGGTTAGTTCACCCAAAAATGAAAATTCTGTCATTAATTACTCAACCTGAATTACATTCAAATGCATTAAAACGTAATTTGATCAATCTTTTAAGATGACCATGTTTTCAATTTCCAAATTAAAGATCAAAAGTCAAAAATATCAAGGTGGAGTAACTTTCTAGTTTCTATTGTAACTCATAAAAAAATACTTAAACCAAGAGAGTGAAATTATATCAAATATGACTTTATGAAGTAGTTTAACATATCCAATTAAAACCTTTTCATTAGTGCTTTTAAAAGGGACATTTGAGAGTTTTACATGCTTATGCTATTAATATTTAATTGATATTCAAACTAAGAATGTTGGTAACCAGACAAATGTTGGTAGCCATAGTATGTTTGTACAAAACCATATAGCTGCCATCAAAACTTTATAATCGACACCATTCAAACTAAGAATGTTACTAACCAGACAAACAGTGGACGGCAGCCATCGACTTCCACAGTAATCTTGTTGAATATCATAGAAGTCAATGGCTGTTTGGTTATCAATATTATTCAAACAAAAGTTGTTGGTAACTAGACTGTTGGTAGTCAAATGCATTTATTATATTATTATATATCTACATTATTGTTGTTCCATAACATAGACATCGATAGCTGCCATCAATCATATTTGGTTACCAAAACTATTCAAACTAAAAATACTGGTAACCAAACAAAACTTGCATATTATTATAATAACTGCCACCGACAATTTGGTTGACAAAAATCGTCAAACTAAAAATGTCGGTAGCCACTGACATTCATAGTATTTTTGTTTCATACTATAGAAGTCATCTGGCTGACATTCTTCAAAATGTCTTATTTTGTGTTCAACAGAAGAAAGAAAGATGATTTTGACTAGCCAAACCAGCAATCACTCAAAGCAACACATAACGTCCTAGAAGCCACGAAAACACCCAAAAAATGAGTTTCATTGTTTACTGTGTTATTTGTTGAAACTGCTCTCGTTCTCTTATCCTTGATGGGCTCCGTCACCATGACACCTTGTCGTCTAGGCGCGTGGTTGCCGTGACGCCATGCCCTAGTTTGGCTTGCTGTTTGGCCTCTCTGTTTGACCTCCAGTCAGTCTGATGACTGCACCTGTCACGCCAGCATCAGCATGGCACCCCTCAACCGGCACATGTCACCTTGTGCGATAATCAAAGGCTGGACTGCAGGATACTGGACAGAAATCAAAGAGTGTTGATGTGTGTACGGCCATCTTTGTAACGAGAGGGAGGAAATGCTGTTCTCTTTCAGGAACACAACATCTTTTTTCATGAGAACACACACATACATATGAGAAAATGACATGAGAGCAGTTTAAAGGGTTAGTTTACCCAAAAAAAGGAAAATTCTGTCATTAATTACTCTCCTAAATTGACCTTTCGCAAAAGCCACACCCCCCTTAGTTACTGTTGCTAGCCCGTCAAGCTTACCGACAACGACGG
>JAUCMS010000105.1:2050275-2063998 GCA_032357445.1 Enteromius radiatus | reverse complement strand
TACTTAGTAACCGTTGCTAGGATGTGTGATTGGACAATGGCCGTTTTGGGGCGGGGTTTTGCGAAAGGTCAATTACAATCAAATGCATTAAAATCAAATGCATAAATCAATCATTTAAGATGACCATGTTTTCAATTTCCAAATTAAAGATCATTGTGATTGTAATTTATAAGTCAAAAATGTCAAGGTGGAGTAACTTTCTAGAAATATTAATTCATAAAATAAAATAAAAATAGAAAATAAAAAATAGTTTACCCTCAAGATGTTACAAAGCTGTTTTGTTTTTTTTTTCTTTTTAACAATTAAAAAAAATCTTCTTTTGTTTTCAACACAGCTGAAAGAAATTCAAGCATGTTTGAAATGGCATAAGGGGGAGTAAATGATGACACCAACATAATGAGCACAATGTTTCTTAGGCTGATAATACAGCCATCAGATTTTAGTGCCCAAAAAACTATTGCTCAAAAAAGTTAAATGAAACAATTCCTCAAAAAGTTGTGTATTTTACAGCCTTAAGGTCTACACATCCCTTAAAAAATGAGATATCCTTTGACCTAAGGTTAGTTTAGGTTGTTAAAGATCAAATGTACAGTATGACCGCTCAAAAAATATATAATGTTTCCATTATCTCAGACTTACCCATTCATAACATCTTTATTGAGAAGTCTACAGGCATGGACTCCACTGACTTCATCCAGCACCTGAGTCTCTCATTGTCTCTTATGATAATTATAGAGATGTCACTGACATTGTTGCAGTAATTGCTCGTGTGTGAACTGATTATTGCTTTGGTAAATGAACGGTTAGATGGATCATTTCAGCTGATGATTCCAGATGGATTATTGCATGAATAACTCGCTAACAAAAGAATTTCACAAGGCTATGAAAATATTAACGTGGGAGCTCATGCTGATGCATTTTTTCTCCTTTTTCTTCCTAGTTTTTCAGACCTTGTCCTTTTAAAAGGGGAAACTAAGAACTAAAACCAAATAAAAGAGATTCAATCTATTTTTCTTTATCCAGCTTTAAGAAGAATGTTTAACTCTCTTTTTAACACGTGTTGGTGTTGAATCACAATTAAAAGCTACATCATGTAAAGGACAAAAGCTATATAGTTTAGTTGCCACCAGCAAGGTCGATAATAGAGAAAGCTATCTGTTAGCCTGCTCATTCAACTCAACCGCACTTGCTCAGAGGGGATAACTAGCCAAGTCTTTGGGTTTTATAAAACAAAGCAGATCTATTTTAATGGAATGTAAATGCATTCCTATACATTCGATTCCATGCAACATTTTATGATATTATTATTGATTGTCCTGCTTGTTTCCTATAGAGTGCAAACTATAACAGCATCTGAAATGCATATCCACACACTCTCACATACGGCAGCAGATGCACACTTCTCAGTTGACAGAAGGTGTTGGAGTGCTGTACAGACGGTGTAGTGATCAGATGGTCCCTCGCTCCAGTACGACAACAATAGAACAGTCAAGCCAAGGGCAAGGTTCATTAAGTTTATTCTGATAAACAGCTAATAAAGAACATGCAGAAACACACTGATGCCCGTATAGTATGTGCACTGGTGACATGCTGATCTCAGTTTGTTGACTCTCATCGTAAAGGAGCGAATAATGAGTCATTGTGCGCTGCTCGTTTACAGCACACATTTCCAAACTGATGAAGCACACTAACGCTGCTACAGACAGCACTAATGAAGAATCAGCTCAATTCTCTGCGGTTTGGAGAGATTGGTATTGGGGAAGATAATTGAGACTCTAGTTTGCTAAGCCACAAGCGACGCATTATTTAAAACTGTTAAATTACAGTCAAGCTTTCTATTTGAAATATTTCAAATATATCTACCCAACATACATTTACAATTATGTCATCGTTCCTACCAATAAATAAATAAATCCATATATTTAATTTAAATAATTATATTTATGTATTTATTCATTTATTTAATCCCCTTTAAACCCCTCTCCTTGTCCTGACCCATAAAATAAATAATAATAATAATGCTTTAATAATAATACAACTAAATACTTTATTCAAGATTAATGATGTAGTCATATAGTATTTAAAATGGCATGAAACCATTAATAAACAATATATTTAATTGCCCTAAACCCTAAGATATAGTCACAAACAGCAATATTTAACTACATTTGGTAAATATTTTATTACAAATAAACAAATGATATTTATGTATTCCAATCATACATAATTATTTAATAATCAAAGCTGCTTTACAAAGCATTAATGAAAAATCTTTATTTAATGATAAACCAAAAACAAACAAAAATATTATTCAATTATTACTACAATTATTATTATTAAATTATTATTATTATTATTTTACTCCCACCCAAAAATAAATAAATAAATAAATAAATAAACTAAATTAAAACATTATGTTATCTCTGCTTATATGTCAAGGTCCTGATCAAAAATAAAATGTTGTTGGCACAACAGCTAACTACTGTGTTAGAAAAAAAAAATGGTGCCATCAAAACCTTAATCTATGCAAAATTAACTTGAATTAAATGACCCTACATCCTAATTTATTGTTAAACAGCTATATTTAACAACATTTAGTGAACGTTATAAAGTCAATCAAATCAATCAATCTAGACAAACTCTGGAGCGACTCCTCGGGTGAATCATTTAACCAAAATGAACAGTCCAAATGAACCATTTTACTAAATTGATTTTTGAAAGGGAAACACATTCTGGTGTGATTATTGCCTCAGTTCATTTTAATACAAAACAATATGACACAAACAGTGAAGTAACGCTTTGTCATGCAACACCTTGTTACTGGAGAAGCCATGCTATTTAAAAAACCGCTGAGCCAATGCCACTCCACTGAAAAATGTAAAGTTAGCAGTATAGGTAAGTTACGGTCAGTCATTCCTCAACATCAGGACACACACAAGGGTAAACCAGTGTCAAACTGATACAGAAGTCACGTCATCACTGCAAATGGACTGAAATGAATTCTGTGAAAGGATATCTTTATGGCAGCACTGCCGGTCCACCTCCAGCTTTTGTTGGGAGACACAATCATTGCTTTAGTCAGAATGGAAAAATACTCAAGTGCTCATGCACCCAGCGTCTCCGTCTGCCACCCAGCCCATTACCAGAGCTCCGGCTGGCACACACCCATCCTCAGAGAACAAATGGTCCCAGCACTCGTGCCAACATTACGTCAGGCTCTATAAATGTGATGCTCAGGGTGACCCCGCAACGACTCGCTATCTCAAGGCCACTGGAGAGCTGTTCGATACAAATGTCTTTGATGAAAACACTGGCAACAGGCAAAAACGCTTACAGACAACAATAAATAAATCAACCGAGCAACATTTTGACTTCTGCTGCAGTGCTTTGTAATCTTTCCTGCGTTTTGGCAGCAAACATTGCAAATGACACATTATAACATATAATGTGCAGTCAGCCACCCTGAAGGGTTTTATTTGGAGATAATGATCGGCTGAATGTACATTATACTGGTTTTTATGCAGCTACTTACCAAATAAATAAATAAATGGACGTGGGATATTGATTGAAGTTGAAAATATGCTATTATGTGAGAAGAAAGAAACCACAGAGTGATACGAGATAAATACATACAGTGTATCTGCAGGTATATTTTGTCTTTTTTTAGATGTTCTTGGGGAGAGGCTATTACAAATAATAATAATAATAATATCATTTATTTATTTTTTGTTTGGCCTCTACAAAAGCTTCATTGTTTGACATCTCAGAGCTCAAGGTAGGTCTGTTAAATGTTATTGCTAAAAATCAATTTTTCTATGGTGGAAGTAAATGGGATTTTTACTTTCAGAGTAAAGAGAGTGAAAGAGAGACTTATGGCCATGAGGAGCTGTGGCAGTTTGATGTGCTTGGAAAGTGTTTTGGGTGATGACGTGATGTAAAGGTCCAGCCAGAGCTTCTGTTATTACTGAGAACAGGGTCTCTGAATCTTCCTTCTGTCTGATGGGTCTGTTCTGGGTGTTAACTTCACTTCTAGCTGTTGCTGCACGGTGGCTATATACAGCAGGGCTGCATTTGTTCATGTTAAATGCATGCAAATACCAAATATATGCTAAATACACAATGTTTTCATAACCTACAATTCGTTAAATGGAATGTTTCACCACCATTCTCTGCTTTACTTTTAACCCGCCGGGATGCTAATTTTCAAGTAAGCTGCACTTGAAGTGAAGGATATTAGCGATGAACGCTAACTACAGTCAAGCCAAAACAAAGTGACACGAGGATGAAACAGCACAGGCTCTTTTACTCCCAGACACTGAGAAATGAAAAGAGAACGACTTCAAAATGCTCAAGCGCAGGTGATCATTTCAAATGCATTAGTCCAGATTCACCATGCAGCTTACAAGGAATATTTCCCAGTAAATTAAATCAAATCACCGTGGGGGTTCATTTCGTTTTCTCTCTCTTTCTCAAATCAAAGACAAGTAAAGCGCTATGAAGTCGATGCTGAGATTCAAATGGAAGGCTGAAACTTGTTAGCGAGATCGCTTTGCAATCGGTGAAGGTAATTATCCGTCCGGCCGAGAGATTCACATATGGCCCGAAAAAAGCAAGAAACTCGATGCAACTGAAAAGCTTGCATTTCATTTTTATATGGTGATTTCCACACAGGACCTCTGACGCATGAAGATAAGTTTATGCTATTTATACTGGCCTTCATCTAAAATGCAAAACGAAACCAGACGGGATTGACATAACAGGGTGATATCATGTCCCTGAGAAATCAATTAAACCTACGCACTCTGAAGGCCAGAGCTGAAACTTTTCCTCGCATGTTCAAATACAGTATGGACGCTAAACATGAACTTGTGTCACCTGCAATAAATCCAGCGTTTTTGCACTCATAAAACATGACTGACGCTCTTCCCACACTCTTTTCTACGTCGTTTCAAAGTGCAAATTTGTAAAAACCAAAACAAAGCAGCGAGTTAAACGAGCATAGAGTCATACAAATGAGCCTGATAAAACAGGCTTTCTCATAAAGCTGCAGGTATTGATATATCCATAAGTAGACTGTAAACCCCACCGCCATTAAAAGTGATTAAGCAAGGCTTTCTCTGGCCTTGGAGGCGCAGCACTCCCAAGACACAGATGAAAGAAAGCCACAGTAAAACGGCTTTTATGTCAAGCAATAGAGGTCTGGAGAAAGCCCGCGTTTCCCCTGTATGTGACCATTAGTCAAAAGTGAGAATATTACCCATAGTACATTTCAACAAGAAATGCCTTCTGCTCTGTTCCTCTCCGCCTCACCTATTTTGGAGTCTGACACTCCATCTCTCAGAGTAACACCTGCCGGCTCTTTCTTGTTATCAGTAGCAAATCATTATCCCCCTTACGGCAAATATATAAAAGGTAGGGGTTCTTCAGATGTGAGAGTCCAAAACACGCTGTTTCCTGTTGCAACCAGGCATCATGGCCGAAGCCCCGAGAGAAGTTATTTTCCCCCAATGATATTCTCAATTTTGGAAATGAAGGTCTGTCTGGTGGATAGAACAAGGCCATTCTCCATACAAAAGCATAGAAAGTTGGGAATTACGTGGTGATGATCATTTTAGTAAAACGTGAACAAACGGCTTCTCTTTTTTTCAGAGAAACAAAAAGTGCATTAGGTGAAATACATTATTGTTGCGATTCAGTTTCCTCAAAACGTCCAGATTACCTGATTTCAGCACAGAGAAGTGCAACTGAACGCGTTGTACTTAATGATAAGCGATCACTTTAAAGCAAATCAAATGAATCAATGAGTCAAATTATGCATGGTGACACAAAATAAAACATGGTGGATAAAAAAAATAAATAAGTATGTATGGTGGAAGAGCACTTCGACCTCGGCGCAGTAATATCACCCTCTCACTTCCATCAGTACAACCAAGGAGTGATGATATTACTGTGCCGAGGTCGAAGTGCTGTGAAGCGCTCTTCCTCCACACATTATAGTTATGTTTTTTTATCTGCTTAAAGAACAGCCACGTTTTATTTTGTGTTACCGTGCTTACTTTTACAACTAGTCATGTAACCGTCTTTAAATAGGGAAAACATGGAAGTGTTTGTTAGCTTCCAAATGTATCCCTGTTTGGAACCAAAAGAATAAACGGAGCTAAGCTAAACGCTAACATAGTGGCACTGCGTGCTAGAGCGATTAAATGCATGCACTAAGACGGGAGAGATATGTATCAACTTTAATTTGAGGGAAAAACATAGCGGAATATGGAAAAACCGTGACGTTTTCATTTAAAGAGGTACTTACAGTAGTATATTTGATTGTGCTAAAGTGGAACTATTGAAAGTATACTTTAGGTACACTTTAAAAATGTTGCATTTAAAGGACAATATTCACAAACACCTTATTAATATGCATTGTGCACACATAATACACCAAATAAAGTTTAATTTAATTTTTTTTATTAGTAGGTCTTGAGTTATCTGTCAGTAAATATCTTAATATATTTTAACATGAAATAAATAAATCTTAATTATTTTTGGCTAGGGTTGCTCTTATCCATACGATCAAAAGTGAAAGAGTAATTTAAGTTATTTTCGCTGTTATCAGGAGAAGATTTGAGTTTGGCGACCCCAGAGGATTAAGTGTAATTCAAGGAATTTTAAAATGCCAAACGAAACAAAACACTTTGACCAGAGTTCACCACCATCAACAATACAAAAATGCTCAGTCAGCACTTAAATATGAATCTAAAATCAACTGAACTCAAAATCTAGGGGGATCAAGAAAGTCCAGACATTGTTTTGAGCTTTTCTGTGACATCTCATTCTGACAGAAGAGTGCCACCTCGGTAACTGAAACTCTATCCTCTCATTTTTCAGCTCATCCTCTCATCTTACACCAGGACAATCGATTAGAATCACCCTCGTCAGTCGTCGCCTATATAAATGCAATTAGGCTTCTTAGATCACTAATGCTGTAATTACGCAAATGGATTATGCAAACAAGCTAGATTCCTGGTATTATACGGATATCATTCACACAGAGCTCCGCGTGACAAACGACAAACTCACGCCAAGTGAATATCTTCCATCAGAATGCCACAGACAGAATGCCACCAATAAATGTTTTCAAATGTTTTTTTCAAATGCAGCTCCAGCACACAAATGTCTTAGACATCAATAAAATAAAAGCATATGCATATTTTATGATGCGTTGAAGCATTTGAATGCAGGTGCTCACATGATAGTGTCGTCCGTCTAACACACAGCCTGGGATCATCTGCTCATTTTCAAGAATAAACTAATTTCAGCCTTCTCTCTTCCCTCATGTGTAATCTGTGCTCCTGGCTGGGGAACGGACTACATTACCCTGCATACAGCTGCGTCTCTCACTCCTGACACACATATTGATGAACTGAGCAGTGAGCCAACACCTGATGTTGTATGCAGATGCATCATTTCATAAAACAACTTCACCTCTGCCTTTTATGAATGAGCCAATTACCCTGTACATCTGCACGAGCACATAATCTATAATTTACAGATATATTCTTTAAAGTGGGGTTTCCCAAATGAGAGTTCACGACCCTTCTGTGGGGAACCTTCAGGAAATCCATGAGGTTTTGAATGCAATAAACAAACAAACAAACAAGCGCATCATTTTTAAAGAATGCAAAAGGCTCATGAAATATGATGATCGAAATATTTCACAAGTTCGCATTTGAGAATTCATTAAATTATAAATGTCTAAAAATAATTTAAGTATAATTTAGTTTATAGTGGTTTAGCTGACAAAGAAAAACAAAACAAAACATTCTAGTAAATAAATAAATATTTTGATATTTTTAATTAAAAATAATTTATGGATTTTACGGAAGCTGCAAAATGGGTCACTGTTATGATGTTGGATCTATTAACATAAGACATAACCTTCTGACAACATATGACATGAAATGGCTTTTCAACACACCTATTACTTGCTTATTATTACTAGAATATTAGCCATTTACTAATGCTAATTAAGCACATATTCATAATCCCTAATCCTACCCAATACCTAAACAACTACCTTACCAACTATTAATAAGTAGCAAATGAAGAATGTATTGAAGTTAATAGTTAACAAGTGTTACAACAAATTTGTGCATTTCTGCTGTAACGCTCAGGCATGGGATGGAGGAGACAACGTGGAATAAACTCTAAAGGATTTATTGAACATCAAGCAGGGAAACATAAAGGCAAGGGAAGGCTGAGAAACATATAAAGGGGTAATTCTCCTGTAATTTGTAAACTCAACAGCCACCTTGCCTTCCTTTCAGGTTCCAGTGGAAACGGTAAGTATCAAAGCCTTTAGATGAGTGATCTCCTGATCGCTAAGATGCAGCATGGCTCTATGGGAACAGGTGAGTAAGCAAGGTAAGTACTTCAAGTATAACGAGTGGAATATGTCATGTGTTGCGGGCGATCAACCGATCGTGAGTCCTTCCATCGAAGTTACAGGGCAGGTAGGTACATAGGTAAGGTGATCTTGATTCCAGTGATAGTTCTGCTTGAGCAGGTTGTGATCCTCCGCTCTAGGTGCTCGGTGCAGGTAAGTAAGGTGAAAGTAAAAAAGACTTGACAGGGCATTGGATCCTAGGAGGCATAGATTTCAATAATCCATAGAGGTAGAGCATAAAGGTAAGTGAAGGGTTGTTACCTCGAGCTCAGCCGTCTTCTCTCTGGCGTGAGCAGCTTAAATGCCACGCGCTTGATTGGACGCCAGGTGTTACCAATCAGAAGTCTGGTGACGGAGATTTAGCAAAAATCGTATTAATTCATACGAGTGAGGTCGTACAAATTTGTACAAATAAGCCACCTCGTAAAACATGCAGGAATTGCCGTGAGATCAGGTTTGTATCAGTAACATACAGTACAAACAGCATTCCTGTGTCCAAAATTGCATGACATTTGATGAGAAACTTACTTTACAACTGTTAAATATGTATGTTCAACAGTAGTAAGAATGTATTCTGAATATAGCCATCACTGTTTCTGATACAATCCTGTTTGTGTGGTTTGGTGTGGGTGAAGAGAGTCATTTTTGTGTTTGATTGAGTACTTTAAATAATTCTTTCTTAAATGTTGATGTTTCATATGCATCTCTTAGTGTAAATAGTTGCTATGTTATCTGTAAAGCTCACTTGAGTGTGTTCTGAATCATTGGAGACTGGAGGCTGTCTGTCAAGTCAATGACAGGGTTGGGACGTCATCAAATCATGAACTTAAGTGGACTTTATAATAAAATAACATGCAATAAAATGCTGTTTAAGACCCCTTTAAGTGAAGTCCATTGGTGATTGCGTGTAATTCAAGAGAGCTGTACTGCCAGAACAACTGTGAATCAGACAGAATAGCGGGAAGCTGTGAAAGAGAAGACCGCCTGTCCTCCTTTTGTCATTTAATTAGGCTGATTTCAGCTCAGCTGACTGGGGGGCATGGATTCACTTCAAACATATGCACATATCCAAACAAAAGCACGCAAAGCCACTCGAAAACACACACACACACACACACAGACATGCTGTTTAAAATCATTTTGGTTGGTTCATGTGCATATTCGCCCATAAGACATGAGACTGAAGGACTGGCGTTGTGAGGGAATGGAGAGTGTACACATCTGTGATTGAGATTGAGAGAGGGAGACAGAGAAGAGAGGAAAGAAAATGTTCCAGCCACATCATTCCCAATTTTAAGGCCCCTTAGCAGCCCTCTGGCTGCTGTCAGACACCTCCAGGGAACAGGCAAATGTGCACACAAATGTGTGTGTGTGTGTGTGTGTGTGTCGCTGTGTGCGGGAGGAGAAGATTCACACCAGCTCTAGATGTAGAGCAGAAAGAGCAGATGCTCTGCTTAATCTGTATGGTTCTGTTTGTGTGTGTGTGCTTGCGGTAAAGGCGAGCGAGTGTAACCAGATTTACTGATATACTTAGAGTTTCAGTTCATTTTGAACAAGATGTCAGACTGGCTAACATATAAAGATCAATTTATTTTCGTTTTACGTGAAATTTAGGATTGGATTTATCTGAAATGGTTACTAGAGTACGGGAAAAGGGAAATTTAGTAGAGTAAATGAAAAAATCATTCAATAGAAACTACAAAAAAGCCCAGATTTAAAAAAGAGATTTTGATTCACGTAGAATTTATTACCCATTTATTTGGCCATTGTTTTCTCAAAGTCTATATTTACCCAGCACGAGACATGGATGGATTTAGAAATGCATGAATAATATGATAAGATGATTTGGTTTTAAACTGATATTTGAGTTTTAAACAAGATAATATTGACAACGCTATGTTTATACTAAGCTACACGGTAATAGCGTCTTGTTTATTGAAGTATAAAGTCAATATCACATTTGCAATCGTGCAGGTATACATCCACAAGTAATTAATGCATATTAACTTACTGTAACATACTGTTCCTTAATATCTCTTAATATGCCTCATATCTCTTAATATGTAAATATTTGGTGTAACTATCCTTGCAGACTTTAGCCGGTGAAGTGTCTTTAGCTGTTTCTCCAAAGCAACCACTGTATCTATTGTTACCTCATATACACAAGGTGCATTTGTGACCAGGTAATCGTACCGAATCCAGCATCATCAGATTAAAACTGGTTGTTATCTGCTATTGCTTTCTGGTTGTGTGTATAGCATGGATCAGCCGGTGTGGGAACACACTGTAGTTTGCAACACTGTAAAGGCGATGAGTTAATACATGGAGTTCAGAAAGTTAAAACTAAAGCAATCAGTAATGACCTTGTTCATATAAAACATTTATACAGTCTTTAAACAACCTACTGAGGATATTTTATTCACATATACACTACTAATCAAAATGCTTTTTATTTCTTTTTGAAATACATAGATAATGCAAGGCCGTTTAATGCAAGGATGCACTAAACAGATTAAAAGTGACAGTCATCACATTCATAATGTGTTACTCCTCAACACAGTCTCACTCCAACTCATCAAAACCCTTTTGCGTCACTTTTTGAAGCTCAGTGTACCCCTTTTTAGCCACTTTTCGACTTGAGGGGTCCTCCGTTATTTTAAATAGGTAACCCTTAGCGGCAATATGCAGATGCAATGTTTTTTTTCATTTTATTGTCATATTTTAAAGATATAAAATCAATGGCATTATTGCATATATTTAAGGGTGTGATTATTCAGTGTAAACAGTCTTATTTCAGTAGTTTGTGCTTCCGTATAATCGCGGTAGTAATGCGTGTTTGGCGTGCTGTCCTGGGAGCAAGCCGGGAGCCCGGCGGACTCTGACCCCTGTTAGGATAGTGCGAACAAGGTGGAGAAGGGGTGGAGGAGGGATGATTGTAACGAGACACGGAAGGGAAGGAAACTGGCTTATTTATAGTGGATAGGTTGGAATTGGATTGGCTGATAGGTATGATTGGTAATACAGCGCTGGCTATGTCTGACTAAACGTTCGCGCTCCGCCCGAAATTAGTTTGGCAACATCACTTAAATTATATTATTTGCACATTTATGAGCACGTAACCCAAACCCTGCTCCTAAACCTACCATTTGTCAAGATATAGCATGCAGATACAACCACCATTATCATTTATTTGAAATATATTAATATTCCAGGTCTTTTGAGGCCAAACGATTGATTTGTGAGAGGAATAGACGCAGTCTCTGTCTCCGTCTTCCGTATACTTCCTGTGCGCTGCTGCAGTCTGTGAGCGATTACAAAAAACAAGAATCCTTACGTCAACGTTGGTTGTGAAATGCCATTGACTCTTGTGTGTCTCGTGATGGATTACATCATGCTGTTGTGAAATACTATTAGCTCTTGTGTATCTTGTGACCACTTGCGTCGTGCTACGGGACAGGAGTATGTTTTCTGAATGAGACGTGAGCACGTTAACGGAGTGGGATCATTTTAGTGATTAAAAAAATTTACTGTCTTCTTTGCATAAAGACTTTGTATGGCTTCAGAAGACTCGTGACACGACTTGTTTGTAATGTATTATACTGCTTGTTTATGATTAGTTTGTGCAATAAATACTAAAAGTAAGCATAAGAGATTTCTAACAGTAAATACATGCAAATTTTCAAACCTTTTGTCAGTAGTGTATATATGTATAATGGTTTGTATATTTATATTTATGTATTTATTTTAATCAGGGTCATCAGGTCTGACTATCTGAGACATTTCACACTAGCATTGTGCACACAATCACAGATATAGATGCATTTAACAAAAACAACTGATTAGTATAGCTTTTGGTCATTTCTTTATTTCCCCCACTCATCACTTCCTCTTAACACTATAGCCCGAGAACACTTTAAACAGGGAAAAGCAGCACTTTAACCAGTGTCCGTTCGCTTTAGCAGACAGTTTACACTTCAGAGAATGAGATAGTGAGAAAAGAGGCTGAGAGGAACAGATCCCCCCCCCCCAATGTTGATCATTAGCTGCTGCCTGGAGAAATTTGGTAATAAAACCCTATCTGGTTATTTCAGCAGCGTAATTACCACGAGCTCTCCATCTTACCTCCCCCCCATACACTCCATAACGATTGTAATTTCAGCTTTCAGTGTACCTGCACACACTACATCATTTAATCCACATTACCTGAGGGAAGCAACATTTAACCATCTTTAATAACCACTATAAACGATATAGCAGAGATGATACTTGACTTCAATCTACTGACTGCAGTAACCGAGAGTTTGAGAAAAAGATCTGACAAGTATACTAGTTACAACTACATTACCATCATGTTCACGCGATCCACATGGTAAAAACAGTAGCCAAAAACAAAAAACACAGAAGTTGTTTGTATCACTCCAGAAATCTTAAAATATAGTGCACAAGTCGATAAGATGATACAAAAGTGCATATGTTTGACCTGTTTACAGTCATTTTTGTCGCATGCCAGCTGTGTTAAGTATGAACTTTTGTTCTATAGATGATCTTTTTTGTGTTTCATTGTGAGAAAAAAATAGCAGTGTGGGTGAAGAACTAGCAATACATTTGAATCCTGGATGATCTACCCCTTCACATTAACATCTTCCAATTAGCACTGCCAACTTTCTTTCAACGAGACACACTGTGGGAGTGTGCACATCCATGTCCTTACTGTAAATATATGTTCATTTTATATGTCACGGTATTCACACCCACATAAGCAAATTGATTCACTTTAGCTGCTACGCAGGTCCACATTAACTTGCAATTTACACTTTCTCCATGCCCTGAAAGGTCACTATGCTTATTGTTTTACCTAAAGATATTTCCTGGCTTACTTTAACACATCTCTGTCCTTCTGAACAGCAAGAGACAATTCCAGGCAGACTGCATTTCCCCTGTATAAAATGGTATTTAACCTTAATTATGCCAAGTAAAGACTGAATATTTAGATAGTAAGATACCTTGGTAACACTTTATTTTAAGGACCAATTCTCATTATAAACTAGTTACTTATTAGCATGCCTATAACTTTATAGTCCTTAATAATAATCCTACTGTATATTTATTGTATGCAGAGGTGGGGGGGAGGGTCGGCTTGAGCACCTGCCCCTTTCCTCTTGGATGCCCAAAGTGCCCTTTTCTTGGGGTTTCTTTTTTTTTTTTTTTTTTTTTATGTGTATGTTTGTATGGAGCCCTGTCTTTGCCCCACAACAATAAAATCTAACTATTAATATCAATTGT
>JAUCMS010000105.1:2034766-2050175 GCA_032357445.1 Enteromius radiatus | reverse complement strand
TTAAGTTCGATTGGATGGGTTTGGTTCATTTGCAGCCCTTTTATATAAAAGTCTAACTGTTACCATCATGGAGAGAGATGTGTGGAGGAGTGACTTGTTGATATTGCAGTGCATTTGTGAAGCGTTTCACATTAGATTTGTCAAAAATGTGGATAGCTGTTGTTCAGTCTGCCGACTGCCCCATTTTTAAATTTGAGCACCTGCCCCTGTAATCGTCTCTGCACGGCCCTGAAATCATTCATATATCATAGAATGAAAACAATTATTAAAACATTGTTGCTATCGTTATCACTGCAGTTATTGTCTATGGTGTAAATATAAGGTTTTGCTCTCGTCAGGTGGTCTCTCATCTGTCTCTAAAAAATGTATGCATGCTTTTTATTGGGGTAAATAATCAGTGACACGTATTCACAAACAAATCGCAATCGCACACTCATTTCTGTGTTGATTTTCATGCACTGCCTGATTTCAGATTTCATTTACATGTAGTTTGGGATATACAGACGAAACAAGACAAAAGATGTCCAACGTGTGTGGAAGCCCTACTTCAAATCCACCACTACTGCATGAGGTTCTTCATGTCAGAATTATGATTATGATAATGCTCGTGACAGTGTATACAACAGCTGCTGTTCAGCTGTTCAACAATGCACCCCAAAAAAATACTTTCCTCTAAACGTCTTCGAAGCAGAAAAGCCTCATTTTGTAGATTTATACAGAATGCATTTTGTTCCGTTCAAGGACAAAATAACAATGCATGATTCTTTTTCATTGCAGACACTCTGAAGCAGAAAACTGCTGTTTGTATGAAACATTGCTCTCCATCTCCAGGCAATAGACGGCATGAATTTATGCATCGAAACCCAAAATTATGCACCAGTATGGTAATATCTCAGACCTTTCATTTGAGTAAAAACCAGCCTTATTCATGTAGCAAGATTATACAGGAGGGAATGTTTGACTGTCTTTTGTCTTTACTATTCATTTGTTTTTGTTTTTTTTCTTTAAACCATCATGTTCAGTTGCGATTGACTATTTATGTTCGGAGTAAAATAATACAATTATTTTAACATCTCTCCTAGATCTGACTGCTATTTATTTGATAGATATAACTAAAGCTTTTTTCATCCCGAACTAAATAAAGATTTATGTGTGAGCCAGACATGGTATATTGGGTGACATTTGTCAACAAAACACAAAAAACTAGACCGGAAGAAATGAAGTGTTATAGAGTAGTTGTACATATTCGGTAACATTTTATTTCGATGGTTCACTTTAGACATTCTACTAAAAGTAAATAACTTTGCAACTACATGTCAACTAACACTTTATTCTACTAACCCTAAACCTACCCTAACAGTTTAATCTGAGAGTTAGTAGTTGTGAATTAATGAGAATTAGTTGATACATAGTTACTAAATTACTTGTTTGAAACTAAGACTTGTTGTCTCTCTGATCCCTAAAGGAACGTGGAGGTTAAATCTGGTCTCTTGCATTGAAACAGAAAAGGGTAACAAATGAAACAATGCGAGGAACATTGTGCTCCTGACAACATCCCTCTCGCCGAATGCTGGAAATGTCATCATGCTTTAAACAGAACAAAAGATCCCTGCATAGTCATCATCAGTGTCATGTTCTTTGCCACAGAGCTGCCAGCTTGTTAGGCAGACCAATGTGTCTCAACTTAGAGGGCAGTCAAGCGTTAAATTGTCTGTGATGGATCGAGTTGATGATCTGTCTGCCTCCCAACCAAAATTTGCAATGATGTGGCATGAAGGGTCTCTACACGACATCTGAAAAGACAGTTTAATACAGTTCAGAGTGTCAAGGCAACATGAAATCAAAGCTGACCATATTTACCTTCCCTATACAAGCTGGAATTTTTAATGTCGTATAAAGATTTATATGACTTTCCTTTCTGATGTCACCAAGCATCTCCTCGTTATTTGTATGTATTTATTTTCAGATTACGGAGGAAAAATCCAGTTGCAAACACTTCCATGTTGGATTTAAACATGTAAAACAGAGCACAGAGGGTCTTTAATAAGAGGGTCTTATTGTCATTTAACCATTTTTATCTTCTAGTCTTGGTATGATAACTCCTCTCAGTCACAAATAACCCTGCCCTCATTTGGACGCGATGAAATTACACGTTAAGAGCTAATGCGTTGTTGTGAAGAAAGCATAATCAATCTTTTCCAGCGGCTGGTCTTCTCAAAATGAGATGAACAGAAGAAGGAGGGGTGCAAATGGGAGTACTCCTTAATCTCAGGCTGATAAGAGCTTATGAGATGACCTCACAGCTATGATTTATAGATTATCAGGAACTGCAATTACTGCAGGAGCCCAGCTTTAAAAATTCCAACCCAGGGAATTAACGACGGTCTAGTACGTGTGCAAGCTGGCAAGGGCAGAGAAGAGTGTGTGAAATGTGCTACAGCTCAAAGATCCAAGAAACTTTTTATGAAAGTCTGCAATTGTTATGCAGAAAGCAGTCTCAACTTCAGACGTCCCGCCCACGGCCCATTCACCAACCATCATGCCCATAACAATCACAAGCTCTAATCTGATTGGACGGTTTCATGCAGTTTCAAGAGTCGAGCGTCCAGGTTTTCATCAACCTGAATGAAAAACCAAGAACATTTTCTTACAAGCTGCTACAAACAACAGCAGCGGACTTTCATTTAACTTCTGTGCTGTGTTGAAAATACCTCATTTGGTGCTTTTTAAACAGCTTGTAAATCTGCTATATTATAAATATGATTGATTTGATTGTTTGGTGAAGTGGTTTTCTTTCAGTTAGCATAGGCTACCATTTCTTTTTGGAATTGGTTAATCATAGGCCTCGCTGATCTGAGCTTCAGAGCTGATCTCAGAACTTCACTGATCTGAGCACCTCAGGTTTTGAGCAAAAAAAAAGTTTAATTAAGCTTATTACCATTCAAAATACATAAATAAATAAATAAACTGACAGGTGAGTAAGCTCAGATCATGAAGCCTGCCATCAATTAGTCCAAAAAAAAAAAAAAAAATAAAACCTTTCCTAATTAAAAGAAAACAAGTTAATACAAGATTTGATCTAATAATTGGTAATTATATTGCACAACTAGATATTTTTAAGCAATTTTGTTGTAGGCTGAAATAAAAAGTTTTGCGGTGATTTATTGACAATGTGCAAATTAAAGAACATAGACACAATAATCAATCAACACAAAATACTGCACCAAGCGCAGCAAAAATTAGGGTTACACTTTATTTTGATAATCCACATTAGACATTCTACTAATTATAATTAACTTTCTAACTACACGTCAACTACATGTCAAATAATTCATTAATTTGCAAGTACATGTGAAAATGACTGTTGTGGTTGGTCTACTTACGACAGGTTAAGGCATGCTTTTTGAGAGCGGCTCAAATAGCAGTAATTCAATCAGTGAAAATGTTAATTAATTTTAATACTCTCCTCCCATAAATTCTGCATCTGAAAGGGAAACTCCTACAAATGCATATTTAATAAGTGTAGGTGCAAAATTAAGTTTAGTAAATCCAGAGTACTATTTTAACAGTAAAAGATGGTTTGCAAGTTGTAAGTAAATCTGGCCTTAATCTAATAAATTAGCCACTGCAGTTTTTTTTCTTTGTTTTGCTTTGTTTCCAAGTAAAAAAAATAAACAAAAACAAAACTGTAGATTGGTATAACTGAAATAAGAAAAAAATATGACTTATTACCCTCTGGTAACTGCTCAGACGTGTTCTTAAACACAAGTTTATGCAACAGGACCCTGAATGAAAAAAAAAAATAAAAATAGATAAATAAAAAATCTTGAACCTGTGGCCCCATGTCTGCCCATTTGGGAATCCCAGCCCTAAAATGTCTTAAACCTGGTGAAAGCTGATGGAATTACCTGTGTTAAAGGCTTCTTCTCTGGTCATGCAGACTAGATATGTAATCTGCACTAAAATCCAGGCAATCGTATTACTGTATGAGCTAAACCCCATTATTCTAGTCCCACAGCTCTAATCTATGGCACGTTGACACACCTGACACCGAACGAGTGTGCGCGAGAGAGGAAAAGAGCGGAGGAATATTGGATTGCTGTTGTTTTGCTCTGAGCGCTGTTATGATTAAATATTATTAGGCTGAGTTTGTCTTTGCGGCGCACGGCAGCCGTGTCTCTGACAGCCAGGCTCACGTTCTCCACCGAACGCACATTTCGGCATCTGCTTGATTCACGTGACAACACTCTCTCGCTGCTCAGATCCCTTAATTGCGAATTTCTCTCAAACTAATGTTGTTTGAAACTTCAAGCAGGTACCTGACAAATGAGGCATGATTGGAAATGCTGTTATGATGTGGAAAACAGGGGCGTTCTGTTCGAGGAGGCCGGGGAGCCAGTGGCTCCTCAGAAAAAAAAAAAAAAAAAAAAAAATTGATGAAAAAATAATTGGCAGTACAGAAATAAAATGTTACAAAATATGTGCTGAAACAGTGCATAAAAGACATCAATCAAATATTGATAAAAGATTGGTGTCTACAAGATTTATTTTTTCTTTCAGACATGGCAGGAATGCATATACAGTACTGTATATATATATACAAGTTTGATTTCTGAGTGATCATGTGACACTGAAAGCTAAAAATACAGCTTTGCATCACAGGAAAAAAATAATTAAAAAATATATTACAATGGATTTTTTAAACTGCAATAATTATTCACAATTGCTATATTTAATATATAATACTACATTTCTTATAAAATAAGTGCTGCCTTGGTAAGACCTAAAACATTAAAAAACAATAAAAATTATACATAAACCTTTGACAGTACAGTATATATTGCTTGCGTTGTTTTTCTTCATTTGACAGAACACACTCATTTTCGAACAGCTGACAACAGAGATGTGTTTCCGAACCAGATGGTGTAGTTACAGCATCTACTGTACCAGCAGAAGTTAACAAGGCCATGCTAACCAGCCAAACTTGTTTCTTAGACCTGGTTTAATTCCTTTGTGTTTTCCTAATTAGCTCAATCTGCCATGATAACACTCTTCTAGACCAGGGAAGTCAAAGATACGGCCCTTGGAGGAGTCCAATCCAGCCCACGGTCTGATCTGAGGTACAAATTAAGTCTAAAATATGCTGTAAAACATTTCTTATAACAGTGCGCTCATAATGTTTTATTTTTAGCTATTCACAAAAACCTCTGTTCCAATCTTAAAGTGGTGGTATCTCGCTTTTAATTATGTGCGGCATTTGGCGCTTGGTATATCTGTGAAATCACGCTTTTCAGCTAAAATAGGATCTGTGGTCCCAGAGCAACCCATTCCCAAGCCCTCTTTGAAGTTTGTGCAAACCACTTAACTCAATAACACAAGGTATACAGTACGCACAGGTACAAGAGGAATAGCTTTCTATAAAGTCAACTTCATTACAGTTTCTAAGTCTCCACTGAGTGGTTATTAGATATTGTACATTAATTCTGATTCAGTGCTGTTGGAAACATAAAAAGCAGGTCTGTAATTAAACTTGCAGAGCAGTTTTTTAGGTCGAACTTTGTGTTAATATTCAACTTAGATGATTTATTAAAGCTAAAGTCATCCAGCCAAGAGCACTGAGCGGTTTTCTTTGAAGAATGTTATTCTTTGATTAATAGTTGCTAATTAGCAATTTCATATGTATCTAAAAGCCTCAGGTGAATTGAATCAGTAAATTCTATATGTTCTCTACTGTTTTACCCCGGCATTGGTTATTAAAGTAGCATGATGTTCATTCTGGAGTTTTAAAGCTTTGGTAGTTGAGCAAATTTGACTTGCTTCACAGGTTATTTATTGGTATCTATGGATTCTTTAATATTCATTGAACTATTACATTCTGCAAAAGGCTCTATATAGTGGGAAAATAGACTTTTGTAATGTTCTTCGCCTTTAATTCTGCGCCTTTTACGTTTCCTAACCTTTTCAGAGAGCATTTCTTAAAATAAGCACTTTAGTATATATTTAAAAGCATATTTTATCAATGTAAATAACCTTTTTATACTATTAAAAAAAAAAACTTCCATGGATGATTAAAAGGATCTTCGTGGAGCTACCAGTTCTAATAAATAACCTTGGTCACATTTTATTTTGAGGTCCAATTCTCACTATTTACAAACCATTAACTACCACTTGTGCCTAAATAAAACTAGTTTGCTGCTTATTAATAATATAAGCTAGTTGTTAAGTTGAAGTATTGACTATTGTCTAATGGATAGGGAGTTGGACTTGTAACCCAAAGGTCGCTGGTTCGAGTCCCAGGTCCGGCAGGGATTGTGGGTGGTGGGAGTGAATTCCCAGCTCTCTGAGGTGAGACCCTTGAGCAAAGCACTGTTCCCCTGACTGCTCCTCGGGCTCCCCACTGCTCCGGGTGTGTGTTCACGGTGTGTGTGTGTGTGTGTGTGGTTGTTCACTTCTCACTGCTGTGTGTGTGTGTGGGCACTTGGATGGGTTAAATGCAGAGCACAAATTCTAAGTATGGGTCACCATACTTGGCCACAAGTCACTTCACTTTTCACAAGATATTGATAAATATATAGTTCTCAATATTAAAGAACAGCAGAGTCCACATCACAACTATAATGATAAAGGCACAGAGAAACTATATCGTTGGAATCACTTCCAAAAGGTTTTAAAGTATCTTTAGATGATCAGAAAGGTAGTTTTATGCCTTTATGGCATAACTGAGAAAACCTCCTTTTGGAAACAATTTTTAGAGTGCAAGGTGATATTTTGTCTGAACCAACCTCAGACCTCAAATGAGTTTGACCCTGATCTATCCTAAACTGTAATCAGTCCGGTGTATTCGTAAAAGCCAGTAGAAAGTGTGACCCAAAGCTACATCACGCTATTAGCGCGGCACAGGGACGGCAGGTCGCTAAAATATTCACATCATCATCATCACGCACACTTTCCACTGCCTGGAATGAATGCACGCTGAGGGCTAAAGGTCCCTCGATGGCTGTGCAGTGTAAAAGCTCGGCCCGGTCTATACGCATTCTCGTCAAATGCCCACCTCTGCGTGAACGTCCACACATCCGCAACGCCGCGGTCTATTTTGGTGTCAGCGCAGCGCTCAGGATGTGCCAGAGAGAAGAAAACACGCTGCTGCGAGTTGAATTGCAAGAACAGCTCATTGCAATCGTCCTCCGTCTCTCCCCTCGATAATCCCTGTCAGCGCCGCGCGGAACGTGCAAACAACCTGCTATCCTTTATCGCAGCAAGCCCAGAGCAAAGAGAGAAGTCTGCTTCCATCATTGTCACACTTTGTCAATCCGCTTCCCAACACGGCATTCTTCTGCCCTCCTTCCATTTCTCTCTATGTGGAAAATTATACATCATGTCAGCGTGGCTCGATACATCTACAATTAGTCTGAGTGAACTCACAGTTGTCATGTTCTTGTCAGAAGTCGGAGATGTCATCGGTTTAGCGAGATACTATGAGATTAGAGATCAGGGATTAGCGCAAACAAGAATTTACAGCTTTGATCAATAACTCAGAAGCTCTGAATTTAATATTAACATTTCAACACTCGTTCTCATCACTGAGGTGATGGGACTATTCTGCAAAAAAAAAAGAAAAAAAAAAAGATATAAAACAGTCTTTAGTTTACCAGTCTGGATTGCACTGGTCAGTCTAGATATTTTGAAAAACGTTGTAATCCAGGAATTCCTTGCATTCAAAATTGTAATAGTGCGATAATACTACACTTTTTTTGTCAAAAGAACACTTTAATGAAAAATAAATATTTTCTAAAATTGTAAATTACCTTAGTGCAACATTAAATTAATTGATATATATATATATATATATATATACAGTATATAAGCATATATATATATATATATATAACAATTTAATTCAATAGTCCACTTTAGATATTTTAAGACGATTAAGCTATTAATCTAATTTCAGGAGATTCCATGCACAAACGATTGCAGCTGCCACCAATCTCATCAACCTTGATTGCCCCACGAATCTTCTCTCCTTCACCTTAAATACCGCCTATCTCCATTCCTTGGCATCTGCGTTTTTTGTCTGCCGCCGACTTCCCCTCCACCTCCTAAGCCGAGACTCCCTGTTGATTCCAGGTTCACCGCTTCCGCTGGGGGGGGCTCGCGGGGACCAGGCATGGCTCCGAGCATCTGCTAACCCTAGCATCCTAGGGGCTTAAAACTCCTAGGGCTCAGAGACCGCCGGGCTCCCTGCCTGTCCCCCGGACATCTGCCAAACAAGCCATCTTTATCGCAGAGGAAGTGGGAACTAGTGAAACTAACAATAAGTAACTTTGTAACTACATGTCAATCATTAGAGTATTAGTATACTGTCTGATTAATATCTTCTAACACTTTATTTTGATGAATTCACAACATACTACAGCACAGTTTGCAAGTATATGTCAACTTATTCTACTAACCCTAAACCTACTCTAACTAGTCTACTCTGAGAGTTAGTAGACATGTACAGTGGTTGTGAATTAATGAGAATTAGTTGGCATGTTACTTATAGTTTTTAGAATGTCTAAATCAAAATAAAGTGTAACCATATACATGTATATAGCTTCGACCAGAATGTAAATGTCTCAGGTGGTCATTTCCAGGTGTGTCTTGTCCTATCTTTCAATAAAACAATAGCGGCAAAGAGGGCAAAAAAAGCCAGCATACCCTAATCTCAATACTCAGCAACAGCTGTCTGAAAAAGTAAGATAGCTTTTGATAAGCTTTTGATAGTCTTATCGTAGACGGACGGGGAGCCGATTCAGGAGCGCTAACACACATCAAACACTTACAACAGGTCATCTTATTGGTTGGACTCCTACTTTTGCTCTGGGGTTTGGGGTTTTACCCTGTACTTTCAGCTGTGTCTACATAAAAGAGCACTTCAGGTACGGCTTGTCTCCTCAAAGAAAAGCTCTCGACAGCATACAAAATTGACCAAGGCTGCTAGCAGCAGCTCAGGGACTGCTAATAAGCACCAAAATGCTCACGGGGCGTTTGTTCGCTCTTTCTTCAGAATAATATCAGCAAAAACACAAAGACAAAAATGCTTGAGTAAGTAGATAAACAACCAATCAACAGTGGCAAGGCTAGCCTGATTCCCCCCCTCTGCATTATTTCTTAATCAATGTCAATCCAAAGGAAAATAAAGGAGAATAAACCCAAAGCCAGAGAACAAACCGTTGATTTGCTCTCGTTAACCTTCAGATGAGTTTAAAGTCAAGACGCATTTGCAACCAATTTTCGCGGCATGTTAAAACATCAGAGATACGATAAGATCGTATTACCTGTTTTTCACCTTATTATTACCTTTACCTTTATTGTTTCTTACTCAAACACTGTCAGATTATTATTTTATACATTTTGATGAAATACAACTCAAGAGGTACATAGGATGCTCTCTTCTCACATTGACTTCAATATAAGAATTGTTATTTACTTCTGTGGATGTGCTTCAAAAGTCTGTTTTCACTGCTGATCGTGATTCATGACGGTAACGTCCTAAACGTTTGCTCCTTCCAGCCCGATACTACTGTATCAAATCCCATGTGAGACGACGTGCACATCTAAGTGTAAAGCCCAACTCTAATGGCGTATCTTTGCTACACCAGCAGGGCTATCGCTCTACACATTTGGCCATTCCCGCTCATCCTGCTGATCAATGCTGACAGCAAACAGCAGTCTGTATCTCTGGAATGAGTGCAGCTCCAGGTCCTGGCAGGCTTTCACGGACATCAGTCCTGCTTAATATTTTACAGCAAACAAAAAAGCGATGTAACGACACACTCTGTTCCACAAATCCAGTCTGACTGGATCGCCAACAGACCCAGTGCATCTTGATCTTATACAAGACAAAAGAGAAGCATGATGTCATGCCTGGTGCAATGGGCTTGAAGCAGGAAAACACAAACGATACTGTCTTTAAAAGACATAACCTGAAGGTATAGTTCACCCAAAAATGAAACATCTGTCATCATTTACTCATCTCATGTCACTCTAAAACTGTATTGCTTTCTTCTACGGAAAACCAAAAGTACGAAAAAATCATACAGGTTTGGAACACTGTCAGAAAAATAGTACCTTCAGGTGTACAGCAAAGAAGATCCCTGAAAAGAAGATCTCTGGGATACACTTTATTTTGACAGTTTACAAACCATTAGCAATTTTGGAAGTACTTGTCAACTTACTCTGACTGCACTAAATGACTATACTAAGGTACTTAGTGTGTAACCCTAATAGTATTTTTGTGTTTTAAAAAAAAAAAAGAAAATTGGCATGTTAGAATTGATAAGCTTCGAAGTTACAAGCAAGACGTGTTCAGAACAACAAGAGAATCGTTAAATAATGAAAAAAATGTGAACTATTTCTTTAGAATGTTTCACATAAAAGAAATTGATTTATTTTGATTACGAAAACAACAAAGCAGATTAAAAATGTCTTTGTAATATGAATGTCTTTCAATTTAAAACACAAAGACTATCGTTGCATTATAACTTTGTTTCGCATTTTGCTGTAACAATGATTGATTTTGATTATCAAAACAAACCAGCAATGAAAAAAGCATTGAATGTCTTTAAAAAATGTCTGTTGTGTTGTATTGTTGCTGTAGGAAATGTGTGACAAATTCAAAACAAAATCTATATGATGAGTTGAAAAACAAACACTAACAATTCAAACTCAACAGCAAAAAGACATCTGTTTCACGATAAACAGTCTGAGCCTGCGTGACAGTATACAACATATGGAGTGATTCAAATCTCAGGGGATGAAGTGGATTGTGGGTATGTACAGTGATGAGTGACGCTGTTTGCATGGTGCAAACCTCACATACGTAGCGAAGAGGTTGCACCTAAAGTTTACTTTGAATTAGTACATCTACCTGTCCATCTATGCACATCTGAAGACATTTAATTCCTTTATCTAATTTGCCAGACTGTCAAACAGTTGTGACTCTTCAGAGAAACGGCTTCTTCTCTTTCTTGTCCCTGACGTACCTGCTGGTGTCGATAATGGCTGGAACAGTGACAAAACCGGATTATAAAGGCAAAGAGCCATCATTCTGACTCTTCAGCACATGCGCCCCTAGTTTGCACCAAAATGGCCACCGGCTGCTACATCTAACCTCTCTGAAGCACCGCTCTGGACCCAAATCTTGAATCAGTAAATTCTTAAATAGAGAGAATAAGCCAAGCAGGGGAGGGGAGAGCACATTACTAATATGTACCTTTAGGTACTAATAAAATAGAGTACTTTTAAGACACAAATATGCACCCTTTGGGGTAAATTAGGTTCAGTGCTGCCCAGTCACAAATTCTGTACCTCTTGTTGTAAAATCTTAACATTGCACTCCAAAATAAAAGTCTGTTTACATAACATATGTGTGTGTACTGTGTATACTTAATACATACATAAACATACATACATGTGTATATTTAAGAACAATATGTTATATTTATATATGATATAATTTATATGAATATACAGTAAATGTATATATCTTCACAATATATGTGTGTGTATGTGTCTTTATATATATATATACAAAAAATAATAATTTATTTTCTATAACTTATTTTTATTCTTTATTCTTACAGCACTACAGCGTTTAAAATTAAAAACAAAGTGTCAATGATAGATAAAAAATAATTTAGTATTTGAGATTTGATTGCAGGCTATTTGCTTTCCACTTACTTTAAAAAAAAGAGAGAGATATTAGAGAAATTACATTTGTGATTTAGTTTCCTATGGGATGTCACAATTTAATAAAAAATGCATAAAGAACAATTTAAGCAGGAAAGCTTTAAATAAAGATTTATACCAATTCGTAGTTTTTTTTTTATGAAACAGCCCCGTTGAGAATCAAAAACATTCAGAGCTAAGGATTTTGTGCGCAAAAAAAAAACAAACTTCTATGATACATAAGAGACAGAGAGATAAAGACAAAAAGAGACAGAGGGAGAGACAGGAGGCGGGAGTGAAGAAAGACTGATACTGTTACTTAACTCAAGGTTAGGTTCAGCAGTGGTGCTTAACTGCATTGACGTGATGGGCAAACACAATGTTAACAGCTTTCGTCAGTGTAGCAACATGGTCTCCCCTGGCAACCGAAGAACTGGTGATAACAGGCCAATGGTTTTACAGCTGATAAGAGCATCAGAGAGGCTGGACCAGCGAGTCCTGAGGGCCCGCTGCTCTCTCTCTCTCTCTCTTTACTCACAAACACTTGTTCTTTTTTAATGTGTCCATTCTGTACAACTATACATCGTATTGCTATCATTACAAGAGCGGTACAGAGAAACTAGGACATTAACACAAGCAAAATCTGTGCTTGAGAAATAGTTTTTATTGACAAATCTGATTTTGGCACTGAGAAGAGCAGAAACACAGTTGCTTGTAAAGATCCGCTCCAATGCGCCTGAAGATGTGAATTAACTACATCTGATAGATGTCTGCATGTCTTTCTATTAGTTAAAATCTACAAATGCGATCATGTCGGTTGATTGTGTCGATTACAGTATTTTTCTGACAGGCTTCATTTTCATTCTGTGCATAATCTTAAGAACATTTCTGTGGGAAGAGTACAAATAGCTGAAAACATGACACCATCTTAATTACAGTTTTACAATTGCTAATTGCATTTACATTAAATTGCATATTCGTGTTTATTCATGTATGCAATTAGTTTATGTTGTTTGCACATAAAGGTATGCAAATATATATTCTAGAAAATATTTATGGCAATACATATGTGTATATATATATATATATATATTTTTTTTTTTTATGACATACAATGAATTTAAGTCAAAGTACATGGAGACTATAGATAAATTGAATTTACGAGAAAAACCTGAGATTAAACGGAATATAACTGAATATAACTAAACTGAGTTAGAAGCACTAAAATAACTTTATCAGTTATGATGTCTGCCACACATGCTTAGTTTTCTTTTATGTCATGTTAAGCAACAATACAGAAGCCTTCTTATCAAGTTATGCAAGCACTGAGAGTCCATTAATAGAGCTGAACATTATGTCGTTTTCTTCATCTGTCTATTTATTATAGTTCAACAAGTGCCACTCAAAATATTGTGACAGTGTTTAGAATAACTGAAGATGCTTTGGGACAACAAACATGAGCAATGAATATACGAAAAAAATTAATTTGCATTGATGGCTCTGTTGGAGAAATAGGGTAAAGAAAATAATGAATAAATCATAAAACGATAAGGAAAATGTACACCGCGTTCTTTTTTTCAGCACTGAATTCAGAAACATCCAGTGCTGGTGTCTTTCTGAGGGACACAGTCTAGCATGCTCTACTCTCTTCAGCGTCCAATCGGCTGTGTGAAGGCTCCTGTACGTGGGCGTCTGTCCGTAGGGACAGCATCTCCTGATATGGTCTGATTGGTAGGTACAGGCCGTCTTTGCGTCTACATAAGCCCATCTCTCATCAGTTTGGCAGGAGTGCTGATGTAGCATCCGTAAGCAGAAAGCACTGAGGTTCTCTCGTCCTTTACACCAAACAAAAACAGCAGGCGGGAACAACGACGACGACTACCACTGCAACAACATCAACCACACAAGCTCTCTCTTCCATATTTAAATGTATTATTTTTGCTGTAAATCTAAATATGTTCATTGCTTTTGGTTCATTTTCAATTACTGGTTCAACATGTCTCATAAACATGGATAGAAAAGCTTTACTTGAGCATCTGCAGTGTGTGATATAGGAGACCGTATGGTTAAATACTCTATTTAAAAGAGGTTGATGAATTTATAAATCAAACGGCACACTTTACTGTAAATAAAATCTGGCTGAGACATGCTGTAAAATACATTTTTTCATGGTTTTCATGTTTCATGAGTCATTCTTGTGTTCTTTACTAAAGCCAATTAAATCCCATGGTCACTGACAGATTAAAAATGAATGGACAACTGATAGATGTACGGTTGCATGGATAGATTTGTGAAAACATGGATTGATGGATTAATAGAAGGAAGGATAGAAGATGTATGGAAGAAAAATAGATGGATTGGATGGATTTGTCAATGATGGATAGATGGATGGATAGATGCATTTATGAATAAAAAGATGAAATGTAAGAGTGGACAGACAGACAGACAGATAGATAGATACTGTTCCTATGATGAATCATTGCTGTCATTTCTGAGTACTCAGGTACTGATGCGCAATCCTAATTTTTAGGATTTTCTACAAATCAATGCATCATTTTTGTAACCGCAGAGAAAGAAATCATCTGGAGTGCATAAAACAGTCTGTGAACAGAGAATATGAAGAATAAATTAAGACAAATGAGTCCAGCACAAGTGTTATATTGTGTCTCATTGTAGCCAGTTGAAAAAAACAAAAAAACAAGACAAATATCCATGGCAAATCCTGAGAGACAAGGACATCAAAACATATCCCACCCTCTTTTCTTCATCTCCCTGTCAGCTGTACAATGAATCAGTCCGTTCTCTTTCTCTTCCCCTTTTCCGAGCACCACCGGGGAAGCGTGACACACGGATGAGGCTGAGCCCTTATATTCCGAGGGAGCAGGGTTAGAAACAATGAGTTTCACTCATACACACACACTTACTCAGAGAACATCCAGCTCACACAACCTTTCATCCAACTGGAAATAGCCACAGGAGAGCAGACAGGAACGCTCATTGCAGACATAAGTTACAGGACGGGGGGCCGCGTACGGGGGTGTACAGGTTATCTGGACTCCCCTAGAGAAAATAAACCAGATCCACCGAGAGACAGCCAGAAATGACTGACATCCCACTCATCAGGAAGAAGAGTAACATGTGTGTTACCTGCACAGTGTGTTCAGCCAGGCTCACAGTCGATTGAGAAAGTGTATAAGGCAGAACTAATACTTATGTGGAGTGTAGATAAGAGTATAGGCTCGGCCAATATTTCAATATTACTAATGTGCATGCAGTACTGATGTCAGTAGCAAAAATGCAGATGAAGTAAGGTCTTTCAGTTTGGTTAATTTTTTGTCCTACTACATACTACTAGATTTTTTGTAAAATTCCTACTGTAAACATATCGTCATATAGTAATATGCAATAAGAAAGCTTTTTTTGCACCCTCAGATTACAGATTTTCAAATAGATGCATCTCGGCCAAATACATTGAGCTTTCATATGATGTATACATCTCAGTTTTGTAAAATTTAACCTTATAACTGGTTTTGTGATCCAGGGTCACATATACATAATGTATATGAAGAGTTTCGTTGCAAAACGCGATAAACGCCATTTTTTGACATTTGGATTTTATAATTGGAAATCATTGTTCAGATGTACCTTAATCTATGTGTGAATTGCTGCCATTAATACAATTTAAGAATGTACATTT
>JAUCMS010000105.1:2020542-2034666 GCA_032357445.1 Enteromius radiatus | reverse complement strand
ATTGAGCTTTCATATGATGTATACATCTCAGTTTTGTAAAATTTAACCTTATGACGGGTTTTGTGATCCAGGGTCACATATACATACTGTATATACAGTATACACACACATAGACACACTGGCAGGCACTGTGATTTATGTCATTTTTATCCCTATTTATCCCAAGTGGTGTCAAATCGAATGAGAAATTCAACTCAACGATAGAAAAGTTCAGAGAATCACAGGAACTAGATTTTTCCCTTTCTTTAGCCGTCTATAAATGGCTTGCATTTTAATCCTTTTTAATTATGGATTCCTGCTACAATTACCTCAAATTGAATTACTGCACAAACCTCAGAAGAATACATTACGGAAATCAAGAGAATGAATCTTCAGCCGGAGAACGGAGAACGACTCTGCCAAGGATTTAACCTCCCTATCCCAATCTGTCCTGTTCCAAGTTGCGGTCCAAACACAAGTGGTACTTAAATATTTAGACTGACTAAAAGCTTGTACGAAGTCTCCGTAGTCAAACAGGACCACACACGCTCTCGTATTCACACACACACACACTTAGACTTATCCTTGGAAAAGCCGCTCTTCCACTGGGGGTGACAGATTCGACTTGCCCGGCAGGCATGCGATTCGTTAAATAATGGGGGGTAAAATCAAGAAGGGGCCCAGGGAGGAACTCTGAGGCACTCCCCTCGCAAAAAGGCCACATTTGCGTGCGGGGAACGAGGGGAAGTCTCTGGTGCATGTTAGCAGCTGGCTGCCAAGGTCAAAATGGCATCCCACTTCCTCCGCTGCATTTCCCACGTTCTCTGGAGAGAATCCATCGAGCCATGAGAGACAGTGAGAGTCTTGTGCTAATCTCCTCAAACTGCCGCTGACCTATCTCTCCCGCCCTCCCCATCTCAGCTGCTCTGCGCCACGCTAAATGAGGTGCATTTTAACATGAAAAATGAAGTAATTACTTGACGTATCAAAGTGGTTAATTGCGTTGCTGGATGTGGGTCGCTCGCCTAAAGGGACGAGGTTGGGGGGTGAATGTAAAGGGTTGACAGACAAAGAAAGAGAGGAACTCAGCGGGAGAGGGAGAAGTGCAGATGTCAGGGGACAAAGTGGCATTATGACAGGATTAGAGCGTGTCTCCAAATCGCCCACAGCCTCTGGATGGGAAATTTGCTGCTTGCAAATGCATCAACAACTTCAGCCAACATTGCAGGTTTTATATATATATATATATTTTATCACTAAACGTTAAAAGTAATTAGAAACGGTCACTCATAAACAAGCCTAGGATGAAGTTGCGTCCAAAAAGCACCAATTTCTACAAAGCTGCACGTTTATTTAATGAATTTTGATTAATTTGATTATGCCTCCTACTAACAGGTTTGGAGAAATGAAAACAGGTTCACTCAGAAATTACGAATGAACTGGTTCGGGAAACAATTTCAGTGGTATTCAGTTTAAAAACCAACCATCGAAAATAACCTTTTAGCATCAGCATTAGAATGTGGAAGCACTAAAATCAAGGCTGTGATCTTTGATAGCCTCCCAAATTGGTTCAAGCCAGTCACCTTTGAAAAAAGGAACCAGGGGCCTCTATTTCTCCATTTTTTTCCTCTTCATCGTAATTACTTATGAGCAAGTCATGTTGTGTGCAAAATATTTCTTACCTTGTTCTTAATTGTGAACAATTTCAGGATGCTTTTTTTCATTGGATGTTGCGTTAAATCTTACCCAGATACAATAGTGCTATTTTCTGATTGGCTATTGTGTAGCCTATTTCTTTTTTTTGATTGGCTGATAAGTGGCAGGCTCGACTAAGAACTCCAGGGGAGACGCGTTTGAATCCTGCCGGTTCCATAGCGAGAGCGGCGTGGCCAGAGAAATGTTGGGCGAATATATTAAATATATTATAAATATTTTTTTCTGCGTGAGAAATACAATGTGTGGCGGGAGTGCGTAACAATAGACCAAAATGAGTGACTGTCACGCTCAATTTACTAGCATTTTTTGTTTGTTTGTTTAAGATTTGATCAAGGTCTGCTAATGACATATGCATGCAAATCAGTGTTAAAACTAGCGTTTCATCAATCACTTGCGAACCATCAATTGATGGATAGGGTCAAGAAAGCGTTTAACAGAACAGTACAGAGGCCGTGAACTGCGTGCACAGGGTACGTATCAAACTATGCTTAAAAACATGCTAGTAATTAGTGGTAAACGTCTGAGCGTTAACGAGAGCTGGTGCTTTGACACATCTAATTGTGTTTGTTTAAAGACCTGCACTCAAGGTCCCTAGGAAATTCATTAGATAAAGAAGACAAGCCCACTATCCTACGAATGTCAAGGGTTTGTACAAAGAACTCAAAACTCTACAGAGAAAAGGGCTGTGCTGGTTAATTAGGAAGAGCCTCGTCTAATTCTCCCCTTCATCTGATGTCCACCGCTACAAGAGCCTGGAGATTAAACCACCTCGAGCGGATCGTCCAGAAACCAAGCGGCTTCCATCTGCCCACCTGCTTTCGTTCCCATCATACGGAAAATGACAAGCCCAGAGCTTGATGATTGACAGCTCATTGATCTCCTCTCCCGTCCACGGTGTCAAGCGTTTCCGCAGACAAAAAGGCACGCAAAACCTTTTCTTTGGCGATGACAGATTATACTCTCTACGATGGAGTTGCTAAATACCCAGTGGAGGCGACGCCGGGGAAAATATCAAGTAGCTTTTTAATTCAGTGAGAGAAATGTTAAACAGGACGTGTAGCGGATGGCCAATCAAACCTGACACCTCCAAAGCCCAGGATGTAAACAACAGAAATCGCAAATTCCACCCTGACAGGTGATGCCAGACACCTTTCATCATGGAAAACACCAACGTACATATAAACAACTCATCTGTTAAGAAGGACGATGGCGCTCTCTGCGCCGAAATGAAGGAGGTTTTGAGAAACTAAAAGCATGCTGAATATGGTCAACACAACATGTGAGCTAATCACTCGATTCACGTGCTTCCTATTTATGAATCTTATCAAACCAACTGCTGAATTTGAATAATCAATCATAGGAGTCAGTGGTCTGGATTTTGGAATGCAACGATTCAGATTGGTAATTATATATAAAATAATAACAATAATAATAATTCAATAAACCTTAAATATGAAAAATTCCAGATAACAAATCAAAAAACTAAATATGAATAACTGAAAAAAAAAATTACAAAAAAAAACTATAAATCTAAAATCCAGTTTCAGGAGGTTAGTTAAATAAAATTAAATAAAATTAAATAAAATAAAACAAACAAAAAAAAACATTTAACATGGAAAATTACTATAACAAATAAAAAAAAACTAAAATGTATTTATTTTTTTTTTAAATGAAGTTAGTTAAAAAATAAAATAATAATAAAACTCTAGAATCATGTCTTGGGAATAAAAAAAATAAAATAAAATAAAATAAAATAAACCTTTTGACATGGAAAATTCCAACTATAACAAATCAAAAAAACTAAATCTAAATAAATAAATAAAATAAATAATAATAAAACTCTAGAATCCTTTTTCAGGAGGTTATTTAAAATAAAAATAAATAAAATAAAATAAAATCATGTGTACTCTTTGACAACTGATTGGGTATGTAAACCTGCTAAATAAAAATATATAACTGTCAAATACAAGAAAAAATAATATGTTCTTACCTGTTGATGCACAAGATACAGCACATGTAAGAAAAAACACATAAAGAAAACTGCATTAATTTGATATCATTTACTCCGTACACCATGTTCATCTTAACCTTAATCAGATGAGAGCGCTGACATATTATTTCTGTCACTTTTAATCATCTGTGACATTAAGAGCCGGTATTACAGCTGACGGATGCGGCATCACCTCTCAGATATCCCATACTGTGCGTGGTACCAGTTCAACCCCTGGCATTAGCATGTGCTAAACATATTTCTGGAGCCTGCTGCTAGGCTTGCGCAATAATTAGGTGCGGCACTCATCCGTAGCTGAAAGGCGTAAATGAATTTGTCTGTTTGCGTCAGGAAAACGTGGCAACATCTGCATGGAGTGTTATGACAGACACCTCATATGCTCCTCGGAGTACCGCCGCTAACAGATTAGCAGGGTAGGATGTTATTACAGGACATTACCTCAGACTAAATACGGAGGAATGAGAGATAGCCATATGCTAGCCAAAGGAAAATTATACTACTCAAAGATTGCTCTCTTAGCGCTCGGGAGATTCAAGGGAGCAATGTGCAGTAGGAAGCAACTTTTTCTTAGATGTCTTCGAAGAAACAATAATAGAGACAGAAAAATAACATGTTAGCAGGAATGAAGTTATTTATTTTGACATTTAGTGAGCAAGATCACAAATAATTTAAGAGTCAAAATGTTCAAAGTGCAGCAAGGCCAAGTTTTAAGATGACTAGAGAACAACATACTGTAACTAAAAGGTCAAGCAACATTCAAAATACCTACATATCTGCAACAAAATAAAATAAAATAAAATAAAATAAAAATAAATAAAATAAAATAAAGTAAATTAAATAAAATTTAAATTAAATTAAATTAAATTAAATAATTATTTTATAATAAAAAGAAAAATTATGTCGGAGAACACCATAGTAATAAAATCAAGTGAGGTGTTTCGTTTTCTCAACTGTTTCTCCTTGGCAACATGGATTACATGGAAAGATTTTAGTTAGATTTTGGTAATGTCAGGCTCTTCTCAAATTGTTCTCAGATTTGACAAGATATGAAAGTCTGCAATCAAATGTCAAACATCTCAAAAACATGTTTCTAGTTCATGTCAAGTTGTTTATTCATCATTTGCACAGCGTGCACAGGATTCACTGGCATTGAGATGCTTATAATGAGGATCGCATCATAAAACATGACAGTACACACACAAAGTACGTGAAGACAAGAGACTAAAAATAAAGTATGCATAACAGTATAGAAATACTGTATAGAATGTGAATACACTCCTACAGGATGTCAACCTTTTGACACCCTGACACCTTTTTGGGGTTTAATTTTATTTATCTTAAGAAAAATATTGGAAAACATTAAAACACAAACTACACTACAATTCAAAGGTTCGGGGTTGGTTGGTTGGTTTGTTTATCAAGTATGGAACTGATTAAAAATATTGGTAAATACATTGGTAAGGACAAAATAATAATAAATAAATCTATATCATAGAAAGTATCTGTATATATTGCTGTATACCAGCATATTAGAATGAGTTTGCATTACAGTAATAAATTATTGTTTAAGTATTATTAGTAGTAGTATTTAAAATAATTTTAAATTGCAATAATTACTATAATTAATAATTACTGCTTTTATGCTATTTTTATAAAAAATATATAAATAATATAATATATATTTATAATAAATTATAAAATAATCTCAGACCATTGTTTTATGTTTTTGAGAAGTCTTTAATGCTTTTATTTATACATTCATTCATTATTTATTTATATTTTAATGTTATGTTTATTTTTATGTTTTTGAGATGTCCACTGATATTTTGTAAATGATTTCGTGTCAGTACTGAGGGTTAATGAGTCTCTTACACGAGTCAGCACTGGTTAATACTGAGAAGATCTTATTTTACAGTCTTTACAGTCAGAGTACACAAAAGTTAGTCTTCTTTAAAAGAAAGTGACCTAAAACATGAGAGCTAAGTCCACGGGTGACACTGATACTTTCTGTCATCTCTGTCTGACTGACGTCAGGCGTTTGTTTGAGGTGTGCATCAAAGCGCCTGATTCATTTTCATTCCCTCTCCGGCAGTTTCCTGTGTTTCTGCACGCTGTGAGTATGTGAGAGGTTAGGCTGTTTGTGTGAAAGAGTCATCAGAACGCTCTAGTGTGCGCACCACGCCGGGCGCCGTGGGGTGGAAGAGTTTAATAAAGATCAGACTCATTTACATCCTCAGAAGAAACCTGAGAGATCACAGCGCACACCACCGTTCAGACTGAAACCCAGAACTCAGCGCTAAATACACAGCGTGACGACTCTTCATGTCCACTTTCACAGGTTAACCCTACATGGTGTGCTTCTTAAAGATCATGGACTGGCAACAGGAAGAGTTCTCCTTGAACAATCCAGAGCAAGGTCAATTTTTTTAGAGCTCATGCAAATGTTTAATGCTGTCGGTTATATTGTTTGTGAAACATTGTTTCAGAAATGTATTAAGGGAAGAAAAGAGGAACAAATGAGACCACAAAACCATTTTTTCAAATCACCTGAAAACTGGATGAATAATCTGTTTTTATGGTGTTTTGTTAGGATAGTACAACTATTTGAATATCTGGAATCTGAGGGTGCAAAAAAAAAAACATATATATATATATATATATAAAAATTGCTGTCCAAATTAAGATCTTAGCAATACCTATTACTAATTAAGTTAAAAGTTAAGTTTTTATATATTTACAGTAGGAAATTTACAAAATAAATTAAACATGATCTTTAATATACAAAAGATTTTGGGCATTAAAAAAAAAAATTATATATATATATATATATTTTTTTTTTTTTTGACAAATACAATGTATTTTTGATTATTGCTATAAATATACAGTACACCAGCGACGCAAGACTCCAGATTCACATTTGGACTTTAGTTGGATGAAAAATATTTGATTGCATCCTGGGACACCTGACTTTTCCTTGAACACAGACATCTTTTTTGGTCTTTTTTTTTTTTTTTCACAGAAGCATCTGTGCCAAGCAGGAAACCTCAACAAAATCTCAGATTATTCTCCAACCAATTTCATTTCTGTTGAGAAGAAACAGTTGAGGTATTTTTCTGAGAAAGACATTAAATCTCAGGATGCTTGCACAGGGGTTTGTCCCCATATTTGTAGATAAACGTATTGACTAAATTACTACTTACTCAACTGTTATGCTTTTCCTAGTCTAAACAGATGAAATACTATATCCCAAACCGTGTAGTGGGCCAGACGCTGTCTTGTGTCTCTTTATGTGATATCTACAGTACCAAACCTAAGAGCTTTTCAAACAAAAAAAGCCTACCTGGCAATTTGGGGTCTCTTCAGAGGAACTCTATAGTAGATAACATGCCTCATGTGACACGATGGACTAAAAGATTTAGAGATTTGACACCAGACGGGCCGAGCTTGTGCGGATACCATCAACAGCTTAGCACAACATCATGCTACCTCTCCTCTCTCCTCTTTTTCAATGTAATCACAGCCAGATGAAGCAGAAGAATAGAAAAACAGTCAGGAGACTTAGGACTTAGAAGACTTAGAGCTGTAGTTTTACTAACAGCCAGCGCAAACTCTCTTTTATTATTTCCCCCCACAATTATTTCACCCACTTGTTGATCCTTTCGCATCGGTTCTGAAGGAAAATGCTCATCGCTCTTTGTCACTAGAGTTCAAAGCACACAAACATCACTGGAGGGGTTTGGAAAAATTAATTGAGGAACGTTGAACAAGAGAGGCATATTATAAAAAACTGAAAGGGATTTTTGACCATGTCAACCTGTTGTTTAGGACTCCCAAAACCAAAATATGAATCTTTCATAACCCCTAATAGGGGCACTTTAAATATTTTGCAGATGTGAATTATAAATGGAACAATATTTTGTTATATTTTGTGGAAAAGAATAGAGAAAGGGTGATTAAAATATATTTTTAAATAAACTTTTCCTGTTATTTAAGCGTTATTTAGACTTTTTTAGTAATCTAATGCAGAGAGTTAAGTATGAACTAAATGCACAAATGTTTATTTAATTTAATTGCCCCAATTATATTAAGTACATTTACTTCACAATAGCGCAGATTAAGGATCCGTCTTAAATTGGATTTCAAACCAGCCAAATCCTTTTCCCCTTTTTATTCTTATCGTTCACGTTTGCCAATGAACCGTCTTGCAGTGCGGTTTCATTAAATTCAGTTAGGAATCCAGAGCGATTCCATCCCTGAATATAAATGTTATTTTCAATTAAGTTCCCTGCTAAAAGACAAGGCAACTAGCCAGAGCTTATTATCTGAGACCCTGGGCGCAGACTAAAACATTACCGTGCTGGGTCCGTGCGCCGGTGACCTCAGACTCAGGTACACTGTGTATTATTCCAAAACGAGGGGAAAAATGAATTATCCTGTTGAATGAATTATCTGTCTGCTTGAGTCAGACGTTTTGGAGAAATGCCAGAAAGCAAAGTGCAGTAAAACACAACAGGCTATGATTATCAAAACAAGAAAACCCACCCGAAATTTAAGTCGAGTCGGAATGGAGGACCTAAAGGTTGTGCGCTGACTCGGAGAGTTTAGCCTGACAGTGGATTTTCAATGAGCAGGAAAATAATAAATGTCACATCCTGCCATTTAACTGTAGGCCTTTTTAGCAGGGAATTCTCTATAGGCTGAATGCTTTCTGTGCAAAAATAATTCACTGAAACTGCAGTCTAAAAAAAAAGGTGTAATTGCGGCTCAATAGTTATAGCCTCAAAGCTAACTCCAAAAAATGTTATTAAGCAGTGTTGTTATTGTTAGCTAGATAAGCTAAATAAAATATTAGATAAAAACTACAATAAAAACACTTTAACTATTACTACTACTAAAAATAATCAAAGAAAATGACAAAAGTGCATAAATTCAATTCATTAAATTCAAAATGTATGTGTATATAAATAATAAGATAATAATAATTACACGCTTTTATTTTTATGCTTTGTAGAGAAGGCAATTCAATAAGGTATTCTGATATGTTTAGTAACTATATTAAATAAACTCATAGTTCCTTTAACATAAAAAGTATATACAAAAATAGCTTGAAATAATCAAAACTGATAATTCAACTGAAAATGTGTGCATGCTTATTAAAGCATAAAAATGCATATTCCATTCAAGATGGATATTGTGTGTGAAATAAACACTGAAAAGCATCAGTATAAAATGGCTTAATTTAATATGTACTATGAAAATTTTAAATCATAGCTCAATTGAATTGCAATAGCCATGCATATTTATGCAGAGTTTGTGTACACTGTAAATATGTATTTTCTATTTTTTTTTTTTCACCCACTTCATGTCAGACAAGATGATGTCTAAAAAGGGACGTGTCTATTTAGGCAGCTCACTCATTATCGTTCATCCATCGGGAAAAAAACAAATAGGCCTTAACCTGAAAGATATAAAAGTAATTGCACTGCACTCCTGTGGACAGCTAAGCAGAATATTCATTTACATGATAAATTCATAAAGCATCAAAAATTTGAAAGTGTAAGAAATAGTACACAGCACAGAGGCCACCCATGGCTTTAAGTAATCCATCCTGGAGAATATCTCACCCTCACAAATGGCTTCATTCATTCTTTTATCTTTCACGAAGATTAAGAGTCTCCTATTACTTGCACATTAGGACAGAACAGTTTTGCTAAATGGACTACTATTTAAAACACTGCTCTCGGCCCGTCTTCCCCCCCCCACCTTCATCAGCGCCGGCCGCTGCTCATCCCTGCACAAGATTAAAGAAAAATAAAAATTCATAGCCTTTGATTAATCCATATTTTTATCCACAAAGGAACATAAGTCCCAGAGGGCGTAGTTTTAAGTAGATCCACATCCATGGAGCCAAATATCAATATTACTCCCCAAAACTGGAACAGAAGTTCAGACGCACATAATCCCGCCGTGCTGATGTTTATATTTGTTCACAACAAAATGCATATTGAATCTTTCTTGCGTGATTAATTAGTCTACATTACATTCGCTGAGCTAATAATAGTGCAATCAATAGTACTGTACAGTAAATAAGAGTAAACCTGTTATTTAATAACGGACAGAGTGCTTGCTTGCATACTGTGTGGGATTATTTACGAGGGAGCTCATTTAATTATGACACCTCCGTAACAGCTGATGGTGGTTTGGAGTAATGGATATGATTTCAACAAACTCTGAACGCCTCAAACAACAAGCAACGTCTCCAACTTGGACCATAGGGCTTTAAATGATTTCCACATGGCAGAAAACACTGAAAACATGGAATTTAGTGTAAAAAAAAAAAAAAAAAAAAAAAAAAAAAGTAGAATTGAACACTAGTGTCTGTTAATATTAAACCACACAAACATTTATTTTACAAGTACAAGTTTGGTTTAACAAAGTAATTATGAGAGAAATATATAGATATCATACAGTATAACATACTCGTAATAAGGAAATTGATGAGTTTATTAGCACACTATTTCTTTAAGGAATGTCAATTTTTAATTTAAATGTGGTTGTGCAGCACAAAAATTCTAATTTAATTATATTTTAAAAGAGTAATTAGGTTGTTAAAGTCTCATACATTCATTTGGTAACCATTTTGATAGTTAAAGTAATTAGTTATAAATTATTAATTTATTTATATTAAATCATGAAAGAAAAAAAAATTCTAAGCAAAAAACTAAATATTTATTATTTATATATTTTAAATCCAGAAATAAATAAACAATTAAAAAAATAAATAATAAAAATGTAATACAGGCAAAAAAATAAAATAAATAAATACATTTCATAGGATCCTGTCTGTTAAGTTCACAAAAGGAATAACTTGACTAAAAAAAAAAAAAAAAGTGCCACTTTTATTCCCTGACCCATTTTGGCTGTTTTTATCCATCAAACTTTCACTTTTGTATCTTATCCCCTAGAGCTCAATGGCCTTGTTAGCTCAAAAAAAGCTCAAAAGTATGCAAAAGAATCTTGTTTTACTTCAAGAAAACTTCAAGCTGAGGTGGTTTGCTAGTTTACTTGTCAAGTTCCCTCTAAAACCACCAACCCAAACCAACCAAACTAGCCATCCACCAAAACAGTTACAGTTGATTTCATTGGGTTTGTGCTGTGAACCATTAGTCAAACAGCTCAGATTTAATTTGACACAAAAGATCAAATAAATGCTGCAGTATTAGCTGAAAGGCCTTTAGCACCAGCGCAGCGATTCGAGAAGCGTGTCCTTTTTCATGCCACGTTTTCAGCTCTTCCGCATGAACAGACAATAAACGCTTCAACTCAAGGGGCAAATCCAAAGCGCTAGAGATGTTTTACTCTCCAAACACCAGTCCAGCTGAAGGCAGAGGTCGAAACCTACTAGCGCAGCATCGTCTGACACGGTTCGTCACAGATCAGTCTGTCACATGACTCTACAGAGCCATAAACACACCGGGGCACGAGCCCAAACCAGCAATCTGCTGTGGGAAATGAAGCCTTTACACAGTTTGACTGATTAGGATCAGTCGTACATACTCCAGTGCGTCACAAAGACCTTGAGCGAAGATCTAACCAGCCGCTGAAAAGCGCAAGACATAGACAAACCGAGGCACTCTGGAAGGCAAGAGTGATTAAGAACAACGGAACAAAGAGCAAAACAAAAGCGACTAAGTGGAGTCATCAAGAAACGGTGCATGTGTCAATGCCAGATGGCTGCGTGTGCAGTGGGCGACGGTCTTGACACAGATTCTTTTTGCAGTAAACAGCTGGGCTATTTCTGCGTCAGGAGTCATGGAAGTCTTTGCGTTGTATTTACACAGCCACAGAAGGCCCCTAAGGATTGTGGGTTTTGTAACGAACCCCAGCTGTTGCTCTCTCGAGTCTTTTTACAGCGTATGTGTCTGTGTACACATTGTACAGCGCTGCCAAGTATGTTCTATTTATCCTAAGTTAGTACCGAGAGAGATAAGACGTATTCCAGCGCTGGCTTATCGCGGAGCATGCAGCGCATCTTCTGACTCGGTATCGGCCAGGAACTACAGTACAAACAGAGTAGAGAATATGTGTTTTCTATGAATAACTGAAAAAGTCATCAAAAAACCCTAATCTGGGAAATTCATTAGTCGAGCCAAGACTTCCGTATGTACTGTACACTCATCTCTCTCATCTCACAATGTTTATTGGCTCTCTCCTGTCCTCTTGTCAATTAAAGGTAAAAAAAAAACGGGAGAAAAAAAATCATGTTTAAAATTTGTTGTTAGACATTAAAATTAGGTTTAGGGTTTTTTTTATATATATACAGTATATATATATGTATAATAGTGATATAGTAGTTATAATAAAACTGTCCTGTTGCTTAAAAACTGTGAATGAACTATTTACCAATTTAAAAGTTGCAGTTAAAAGTTTGGTAATTGTATTATCAATTTTTCTTAGCAGGAAGTCTCTTATGTCTACAAAGGTTGCATTTATTTTATCACACATATAGAAAAGAAAAGTACAACTGTCAAATATTATTTCAATTTAAAATAAATGTTTTCTATTGGAATATATTTTAACACTTAATATAATCCTACGTAGCAAAGCTACATTTTTGCAGTTTTCAGTGTCACATGATCCATCAGAAAGCTTTCTAGTATGATGATTTGCTTCTCAAGAAACATTTATTATTATTATTATGTTAAAAATAGTAAAAAAGTTCAAATTTTGAGATTGAAAATGTGATTTTTTAACAACTTAATGCATCATTGATGAATAAAAGTATTAATGTCTTTAAAAAAAAGAAAGAGTGTTAAAGTAAATGTGTGTGTGTGTGAGAGAGATACGTTAGGATAGTAAAACCTGAAATTTTTGATATTGTGGGGACTGTCCTGTTGTCCTCACGAGAAAAAAAAATATTACAAATAGTGAATTATTTTTATTTGAACCCTTATGCACTGTTCAAATTGACTACCCTTTTGTTATGTTATGCAACAGTGCATAAGGGTTAAAGTGTAACAGTGTAAATAAGTAAGAGGTAAGTTTAGGGTTGGGTTAGAGGACTCACATAAACACAATTCAGAGAAACAAACATCAACAGTATAAATGTGTACAGTATTGGGAGGAATGTCGACTATCGTCTTTTTTTCTTTTTTTTTTTAAATATACATACAGAAAAAAAACAGCTTGAATAGCTTTATATTCAATTCATCAAAGAATAAGCAGAAAGATTGATTCTTAAACTGAAACTTAGTTGCACCAAAAACCTAAACCCAAATCTGACATAAAACACTATTCTTCATTTTCCTTTCAAGCGCTGCGGTCTCCTTCAGGAAATGCAAATCTAGCGAGGTGTTATGTTAACATCTTTTTAGCGCTAGCGGTGTGTTGTGGATTTTAGTTAAGCGAAGACAGCAAAAGATGTCAGCTGGGCGTGCGAGGCTCCAGGAATGCATTAACCCCACTTTCGGCATTCCAGAGTGTTCCTGCTCCTCGCAGGTTGAATCTGACAGCTTTGACAGGCAGGGGAGGCTCACGGTGCTGGAAATCGGTGTAGGGAGGGCCGAAGAGACAGGCGAAGGAGTGGCGATGCATCTCGCTAAGAACACTAATTACCACGACTGCTTCTGTTCGCACTTCAGCTGCTCAGAAACAGCGAAAGAAAAGCATTGCGAGAGTTTCATTTACGTTAAGAGCTATTAAGAGGGAATGCCACCGCACATGTAGACGACGCTGTAAACAAGCGCACACCGCAAAGAGACAAACACAAGCTCGTTCAGCCTGTACCTGTCACTATTTCCTGCACCGCTGTGGAATATTATTTGCAGGCATATCCACCGCTTCTCTCTCTCTGAATGCACAAGCGTTTGTCTTCCACACAATCTCTTCTAGAGAAAGCAGGCCGAAAGAAAGCTCCGCATTCCACATCATCATCATTTCGTAAATGCCTGAAGGCAGCGTTTGAGGCACTGGACAAACATGAATATTAATTATCACACTAGGGACCAAAAGTGATGTGCTGGAAAACACTGTAGCTCGCTCGCTCGTATGAGAGAGCGAGAGACAGAGAGGGAAGGAGAGCTCTGGTCAGAACCTATAATGTGGGTAATGACATGCAAATGAAGGATCAAACGGCAAACTCGCACGGCTGTAGAAAGGTCTGCCGGAGAGAAGTTATAAGCGAGTCTGAAGAACATCTTGTTACGCTGTTTGTGTGCTGATCCGCTGCTCCTAAAGTCAACATGAAATCACTTACACGTTCTCGGCCTTGTGAAGAATTGAGTGCTTTCTAAAGGTTGTTATTCAGAGGTAAGCATCTATAAGAAACAGATCTATCTATATACAGGAAATATACAACTTTACCATCTATCTATCTATCTGTATCTGTCACGATCAGCTGGACGTGCCAGCCCAGCTCT
>JAUCMS010000105.1:1988952-2001577 GCA_032357445.1 Enteromius radiatus | reverse complement strand
ACAACCGTAGTATAAGCGGAATAATTGACTCCGGACCGTTGATTATTAGAAAAATAATGCACACCCGAGGTGTAACGGCCTCTCCGCTTCGCGTGTGCATAATTTTTCTAATAATCAACGGCCTGTCGTCAATTATTCCAATTATTCCTGTCAATTATAGCATACAATTTCAATTGAAGTCTGCCAACAATGTTAGGTACAGATTATTGCACCAAAACTGTCACAAATGAGTTATTATTATTATTATTTTCAGCATCTCTCTGACCTTTAGATTTGAGCTGTACCTTTAAGACTTCTACATATGTTTCTTTAACTAATTTGTTTCCACAGGTACATTGACAACTTATTTTTGTGTATCAAAATGTATAAATCTTCATGTTTAAATCCATTTACCATTTAAAAGCCCAGTATGTATGTACAGTCTGTACAGTTTGCATTTATTTGATAAAAAAACACAGTCATATTGTGAAATATTATTTGAATGTAAATACATATTCTGTATTTGAATATGTTTTGGAATCTAATTTCTACATGTGTGGCAAAGCTGAATTTTCACCATAATTACTTCAGTCTTCAGCGTCACATGATCCTTCAGAAGTCATGTTAACAGATTTAAACATTTACAAAAAATAAAAAGGATTCTGGACCACAAGGCATGCACAGAAATACTGCATCTGCACATGCACACACACACACTTCCACTGTTTGTAGGTAATAACAAGGTAATTTAGATTCTTTAAGGCATCCGTTAGCAATTTAGGTGACATCTAGTCGCACTTATATCTTAACAACTCATTCTCTCTCCAACACAGACACACACACACACACACACACACACTCTGTGACTTCTCAGCTCATCTCGTTGCTCTCTATAGAGACCAAAATCTATTAAAGGCCTTTATGTCCCAGAGCTCCCAAAAGCTAAAGAACCTGAGAGAAATCACGGCTGCCATATTAACCAACATTACATCAGGTATACATTTTAAATCATGTACACCATCTGTACGAGCTTCCATACGACCTCACATATGTGCCCGGGTCGTGCACCATGTGTTCTCTATACAGTATTTATGAAATGCAGCAGTTGGTTAGAAGCTCAAACCTCATGTGGATGTGCAAGTCGCCCATGTGTCAAACGTTACTGCTTCTGCATGCACAATTATTAGTATAGAACAGTGTCGGTGTCCTCATTAGGCTTCTTAAACAACTCAACCAGCACAGCTTTCTTGATCAGCCAGCTTCACCACCAAAAATCATGTTGAGTTTTGAAGGTTAAATGCATGGCTATGCTGGTTAATAAACCATCTGGGTGCCAAAATGACACAAACCAGTATGTCTACAGAAAACGTAAACGTATGAAGACTCTTAAATAAGTGCATAATCAATGGGAATATATTGTTCATGTTAATGTGCTAGGAGCAGGTGAAAGACTAAGCAGTATTTTTATATTTCCTGTGAGATTTAACAGTTATCCCCAGACGTAGAGGCCCAATGTCATCCATTCAGCACCAGTAAGCAGCTGTTAGAAGTGAATCCCAAGTCTGCAGTTCATATTACTAAATGGATCTGAATACCACTGGCAGGACATCCCTCCACTAATTCAATAAACAAAGGCTTATTGTTGAGACGGATTGTCAACATAATGCCTTCAAACGATGCTTTTGTGTAGCTTGTGACCGGTGGCAGATGGGGAGAATATGATGGCAGAACCTGTCCTGTAGAGTGGGCAGCAGTGGCAGGCACTGAGCCTGAGGGGCCAGTCAAATGACAGGAAGGGGCCAACATCCTACAGGAGCCCTTGTGCACGAGGGCCAAGTGCTTCATTCTGTTCCTGGAAGGACATACAATTTAATGTTTCAGGGTCATTTTTTCTTTTAATATCCCTCTTTGCTAAAGCCAGGTGTGCAAAGAAACGTTCAGTAAAAATATGGATATTTTAATGTCCCCCTCACAATTTTACAAACTCAAAGTCTGGCTTTAAGACCTGGCGAGGCCTTTACCAACCTGCAGTGATTGAATGAGTTGTTTCTTTTCATTTAATGCTGCCTTTGTTACATAAAACATAAGTCTTGCACGTACAAAACACGGACAGATGCAACCAAACATTAGCACATTGCACAAATCGTATTATTATTATTATTATTATTATTAATAATAATAGTATGAATTTAATAATAATAATAATAATAATAATGATAATTATCGTTGTTGGTGTTAGTTCTGTCAATGAATCACAATTAATTGCATCCAAAATTAAATAAATTAAATATATATATATATATATAAATGCATTTGCATGTAAATACTTTTAAAATATATACTGTATTTCTGTGTTTTAATATATTGCATAAACACAATAGAGACAAAAATGATGTTAAGAAAAACATATTTTGGATGCAATTAGTCACGATTAATCATTTGACAGCTCTAATATGAATATATAGACGTACATACATAAACAGTAAGTGTATGCTGTATCTGTGTGTCTTTATGAAAACCTATAAAAATGCACAGTATGCACAGCCATATCATGTAAGCAAAAAGGTTTACAGTATTTTAGAAGTGATTAATTGTGATTAATCATTTGACAGCACTAATAGTAATGATCAAAATTCTGCTGTGCATCACAGGAATGAATTCCATTCGAAAATATATAACATATAAAGCAGATATTTTAAATGCTAATAATATTTCAAAGTGTTTTTTAATCAATATACAGAAAAAAAAATTGCCTTTTGAATAATTTCATGTATATTTAACCATTTAAAAGGCTGCGGTACAGTATATATCCTGAAGAGTTGTTGGTGCGATCATGAACTGAAGAACAGTTCGCACGAGTCAACAGAGCGTATTTTACAGTCTCGAGTCACTGACGCACTGCGCATTCAGATGAATGTTTTGTTGGTATGCGTGTGTGTGTCAATCCAGCGAGCCATACTGGGCTCCGAAGCATGGCGAGGGAATTACCCATCTTCCCAAACTCATCAATGATGGATGGTCAAAGTGCTTCCGTTTTCATGCTAGAAAACATAACAATCTCTCCTCTCTGCATTTAGCATCAACACCCTTGGCCCCCGGAGCGCTCGGTCCACCATCCAGCTGTGACACACACACAGACGGAGACAAGTGCACAGGTATAAACCTCGCTCGTTCACGTCCAGACAGCCCATGCCTTCCACCTGCTCCGGCATCAATAAACATCTTCCCTTGTTACTCTTTGCTGCTCCCACTAAATGTTTTGAATCAGGTGTTAAAAGGGTTGAAAACAGCTCTCCGCCACTTTATTCACTGCAGGGATGGGAGATTTAAATATAAATGAATGCACAGACTTTCAAAGCCACAGCAGACACCTAACACCTTGCTTTGGTGGGTATCAGAGAAAAGCGCACTCTGAACCGCGACTTTCACTTAGAGGAGAGGCTGTTACTCCGCTCGAGAGATGACACCGCACCAACACCATTCCCGCAAGAGCTTAAATCATCTCACACTCCCCCACAATCACACTTCTGCCTCTGTTTGTTTTCTTTGTGAGCACATATGAGATGTTGACAAAGCAGAAGAGCTTGTGTTTCGTTTTTACGAACCATATCGAGACTGAAGCGTTTCACTTCTGGACCGCCGATCTGATTTGGGCTGAACAACGTACGTTAGTATAGTTTGTAAATAGAGTAGGTTTACTGTAGATTGACGCATACACAACAGCATGCGTCTCCATTAGTGTAAAATCAGTAAATGAACAGTGAAAATATTGTAATAGTGCTCCTCCTGCTCTCACTTTTTTTCCTTCTGCTTTACTTCACTGCCCCCTCTGCTATCTGTCTGTATCACGAACGCGATCATAACAATCTTTACCTGCTAGAAGCCACAAATGTGGGAGGGATGATAATAGCATCAGATTAGATCAAGGTCATAAAGTCATTAACACATTCTTTCACACCTGGTAAACATCAACTAACATAAGCTAGTTCAATATAGCGCACTTATAAACATGTACCTTTATTATCACTAATTAGCAATATTCATCATATATATATATATATATATATATATATATATATATATATATAAATAATTATGGAAATAAAGCATAAAGCAATTAAGCATGTTTTATATATATATATATATATATAATATATAAATAACTTTAGTTTGATTTAAAATGTATTTTATATTCTATTTTAATTTTAAAGTTTTAATAATTTTGTTAAAATAAGACATGTTTCCATAGCAACTAGTATTTTTTAACTATAATTACCATTTTTGTTTGTATTTTTTTTTTTTTTTAGTGTTTAAGTTTAGTGTTTAAACACTTAGTTTTACATTTTAGGTTTTAAATTGAGCTTTTTTTTCTTAATTGAGCCCTAATCCCGTGGTGACAATAAAAGATATGTTATTTTTTTTATTAGTGCAATATATATATATATATATATATATATATATACATATATATTGCCATCAATATGAGATGAATCATTTGACAGCACTAATCTGTATAGATGATACATTCATTAGGATGTCGTTAATAGTCTCAATTCTAAAGCACAAATTTTGTGTTTGTTTCAATAAATTGGTTTGTAAATGTGATTCACAATGTCATTAGACTAAAGTGTTTACGGTTTCTTCTCTCTTTATGAAAGAACACAGCATGTGTAGCTCCTTTCTGAGTACGGCCAGTGTTGAAATCTCAGTAAGTGGAGGGAAATCATTATAAGTCGGAAACAAGTGGACATTCTGCTGGAGTGAACTAGTGCCAGGACAAAAAACAAGTCCCACTTAACTACATAATACCTTGTAAATGTGTATTAGATTTACTAAAGCTGCTTTTAAGCATCATTTTCTCAAAGCATCATTAACAAATCAAACTGAAATAATTATATCATCAAGGCAAATGCAGCTGATTGAATCTGATTCGCCTCGTGTAATCAGACCCTGTTGACACGACGTGAACAGAAGCTCAGGCTGCAATTTCTGAGAGTTTGTGCAGCAGCGGCGCTTCCACGCTGTAGGTGGAATCTCAATGAAATCTTTTTAATTACACAATTAATTATGAACTTAGTAATTAGATTAATTAGTTAATTGCATAAAGGGCCCTTCCCCTTGCCGCAGTAGTGTGTAAAATTAAAGTTTAGCGCTGCCAGGGATCCTGGAGGAGAAAAAAAAGCAGGAAATGCAAGAGAAAACTAAAGGTGTCGGTAAATACATTCATAAACAAATACAACTACAGCCAGGCAGGCGGTCCATTAGACAGAAACAAACTGTTAATACTCAATTATATTTCTGTTAAACCACAAAACCAGTCATATGGGTCTTTTTTTTTTTTTTAATTGAGATTAATATATCATCTGAAAGCTGAGTAAATAAGCTTTCCACTGATATATGGTTTGTTAGGACGATATTTGGCTGAGATACAACTATTTGAAAATCTTACTTTGGATTTATTTTGGGATAATAATCACTTATCATCTCAATTATAAGCAGATTTCTTACCAAATAAATAAGTGGTTGTACAAATTTTAATATGTGAGATGAAAGATGATGGAAGATGATTTGTGAGCTCTCGTTTGACATTAATATCTAAAAAACAGAGTGGTGATGTCTGTTGTATATTATGTATGAGTCTCCGTTGCCTACTGAGACCTCAGACAAACAGCATGAACAAAACTTGACTATACAACAATACTCTGCCACACCCACCATTCTCTTTTTGCCACATTAAACAGAAATTCATCTGTCAAACAGTCATAATCTCTCTCCTTCCTGCGATCACTCATTCATCTCACTCCTGGCCTGCTGTCAGCACTAGCAGTCATGCACGGCAAACATGGCATCCTGCCAATGTGGGGTAATTAATTTCAGCATTTCCACAAAGGCAAATGATTGACAGAGTCGTGTTTGCCTTGAATCCTCATTACTCCACGAACGAACCTTCTCTTCCTGGCACCTCCCCACTTCCTGTCCTGCTTGATTTTCCTGCGCTCTTCATCTTTTCCGCACTGCTCTTTGAGAACCGTGTGGATGTTCTCCCACAGAACATGCTTACCGTGACTCGGTGCTTTGGGTCTTTTGAATTATTTAGGTATTGTTATTGATTCTGTTTAGAAACACAGTGGGAAAAATAGAGACCCAAGAATGTATGCTTTGCATCACAGTGGCTTTTAACCCAACACTGTGCTGCTATTGTGTTTTGTACAAAAATATTAAAATGGTAAATGCAAACATAAAAATAAATTAATTAATTAATAAAAAAAAAAAATATATATATATATATATATATATATATATATATATTAATTAAATACTAATTAATCAACAAACCAACAAATAACCAAATCTAAGATATAATTTAAGCTATAATATAAAAATGTAATACAATTATAATTATTATTATAAAATTGCCTTACATTTTTACATTATAGCTTGCATTATATTTTATAAAATTATCATCATTAACAACAACAATAAACTTGCGCAGTAAACTTTTTTGGTATATGCATTACCATGAAAAATATTTTTTTTTTTAATAAAAAAATAAATAAAAAAGAAAGCTGATTTAAGAGTGCTGGACAAAATAATTTATAATTAATAATTTAATTTAATTTAATTTAACTTAATGCCATTTAATTAATAAAATAAAATGGAGTGCGTGTATATATGTATATATATATATATGTATATATATGTATATACAAAAGGGGAGGGGGCAATTTACTAAAGAATTAACAATATTTGTAATATACAATGCCACATTTACTTGACAGATAGATTAGGAAGCAGTAAGCTGGCTAGAGAAGAAGAGATAAAGAAAAACTGACAACGGCAGTTAAAGTCTGTAATGGGAGAACATATTCACTCACATTATTCTGTCCATCTGTGACTTCAGATCACTTTGTTCTACTTTTATCTATCGCTGTATTCTTTACTATCCTCTGTATTTTATCACCTCGTTTTAGCTCGGGGCTTCCAAAGCAGCTCACTTCTGCCGTGACGTGTGAGGGTTCATTCGACTTCAAAAACATGCTTACAAAACACGGCACATCTTTCCGTTCGACTCCACCATTAAGTTCACGTCGAACGGAAGCTGTGCTCCTGAATAATATGAGTGGATTTTGGCTCTCACGGGGTCTTGTAGCTCACAAACTGTACATGTTTTATTTAGAGGCACTTTATAAAACCAAACTCTCCAGAACAGGAACAAAACTAAAAGCAAAGAATGAAGTGGTAGGACTCGCAAACCATTTATTCTCGCAAAAGAAGAAAAAGTTGGCTTCGGATGTATTTTTAACCAACTCCAAAGCAACAAACAGCATAATGCATGCCTCGAATCAAGGACAAATAAAACAGAAAAAATTATTCGTGGTTTAACATTCAAAGATACTGTAAGGTTTAATTAATAGGTTTTTCAAGGTTTTCTGCTATAAGTGCTACACCAAAACCAGCGATCACTTACCCAGGATCCCGCTCAAAGAGAATACCGCTTCAGGCGATTGAATCTTTAATGATCTGAACTGAACTATAAACCCAAGGCATTGAATCATGCATCAATAAATAAACAGCTATGGGTTATTGTATGTGCGCCTGGCGTATTTAAACAGTCACCACCATCTCAACCACCAGTTATAACCCAAAGTTATTAGATTACAAATTAAAGCGCACATTTGCAGCGCAGCAACCTGAGAACGAATGCAGGTAATTATTATAGAGGACGTTGAAATCGCAAAGCATTTAAAGCGCTTTTGCAAATCATTTAAGATGCCCGCAAGATTAAAATGAGTCTTTCTAGCTTTTAAATTACACATATAAAGTTGTGTCGAAAAATCTTCTGTGCACGCTCGCTTCTTGATAAACACGTTATTTATTTAAATGTCAGAATAAAGTAGCGGCGCATGCGATGCTGACCTACAATTAGCACCCGCCAGCTTAATACCTTTTGATTGAAAGCATAAAAATAATTAGTCAATCTGCATAATTGCTAATTAGATACTAATGCATATGTACTCGCAATTAACAACAGCTGCACGGAATAAAGGTAGAATAAATTCGCCTCTGAATGCCAAAGGAAGTATAAGGCTCGCAAACACAACCACTGCGACTCGTACATTAGCTCCCAGTCGCTTTCTTACAAATGCTTGAAAGTTGTTTTTTTTTTTTTGCTTTTGTTTTTTTTTTTTCAAACCCTCGAATTGTAGAGCTTAACAGTATCCCATAATTATCATCTCAGAGGGTTGCTTTTGTTCGAATGTTTTTTGTGGCGAAGGAAATCAGCTTTCTGAAGCCTACACATGCGGAGCGGGATGTCGGGATCTCCCGCCGAGTCCAAATGGAGCCCACTCAGATACTTGTTTCCCTGTGTCCTTAAATTGTTGGCAGGAATTGACGTCGACAGTCCTATCAGCAGCACTCAAAAAGCGGGATTTGTGTTTTTTTGATTGGGGGGGGTGGGGTTTGCATAAGGTAGCAATCAAGTTTAACGCCGGAGCAGGGGTAAACACCGAAGGAAGAAAATACAAGAGATAAACGCTCGCAACTTCGGAGATTAGCTCAATCTGCACAACAACCTCGAACCCTCGGTTCCCCCGCGGTTGCTGCAGATCATCAGAAGTTGACAAATTAATCCTCACAGCCAGTTTTTACAGAAGACTGCATCCTGAACTCGCCGAGCATGCAGGCATAGAGAGATTTGTACGCGGCACACAATGGCTCCACATACTAGAAACCAGCGTTCCATGGCATCTGAGCGCAGGCGACCCACAGAGGCATATGTTTTCACCGCTTTTGTTAACTGCGATTTAGAAAGAGCATTGTGTGGCAATAGGGTTCAGGTAGACGTATAGCTCGAGAATCTGTGACCTTGTATATGGCCTTATAAGTTATTACACGAATACGCAGCGTCCCACGGTTTCTGATTTCTTCAAGTTTGTGCTCAGTAAGATTTTGAAATGCTTATGGAAGAAGTCATCAAGTGCATTGATTTGACAGTAAAATGGTGAAACAATTAAGATTTCAAATAGGCAGCAAGTGAAAATAGCAGTATCTTTTGTGATGTTTTAGTACAAGTAAGTGCAAATAGCTATAGATTCTATTTACACTGTTACAAATAGTACAGCTTTCTGCTATTTGTATTATATATTACAAATAAAGGCGATTATCTGCACCTCAGTATTGTAATACATTATAAAACATCAAGCAATAATAACTTACTGAGTGTAAATTTTAATAAAACAAATTAAAAGTATGCCACCATAGCAGGACAAAAGCCCTCCCTTTATATATATACAGTATATATAGAGAGAGAGAGATTATTGTGATGCAAAGTTGAATTTTTAAAAGGATTCAGTGTTAAATGATCCTTCAGAAATCATTTTATTATTCTGATTTGATACTCAAAAATTTTCTATTATTCTCTGTATTGAAAACAATGGTTTCTTTATGTATTTTGGTAAAAAGTACCATAATACCATAATTTATAAAAAAAAAAAAACCTACCCTAAACTTTTTAATGATAGTGCGTAAGCATTTAACTTTATATTTACACACACACACAGAGAGACACAAGCAAACACACTTCAAAGAGCGTTCGGTTCATAAGTTGAGTGAAATGAACTTTTCTGCTGCACTGCAGTACTTTCGCCGTCTGTGCAGCAGGAGTTTAGATGAACCTTTTGATATGCTTAATTAACGAAAATGGTGTGTGTATGAACATCTCCTCAGACTTTTTCCAATGCACACGATCCATACCAAAGCCTGACTTGAGATTACAGTCCGCTTTCATTTAAGACCGATATAAGTAGGGCTAACCAGCAATTAGTTATCTACTGTATCTTTCAGTCAGTTTCTTTGAACTCACTAATCGTTATATTGTGGCTCTGGTAGTCCCAAAGGTCCACGCCAGATCATACATCTATGCACATCTTCACGCTTACTTCGAAAGTTGAGTTATACAATGTAGAGTTTGATGCTCCCTGTGCTACCGAGACCTCTGTGACATAAAAGAAGCTCAATTTGATTTGTTCATCTCATCTCTTTACTGACCTCTAATTGATGTTGCCATCCGAGCTTGGTGATGATCCCAATATAGCCCCTGTGTGTGTCCAATATTTGATTATGCGCCGGTCTCCATGGCACCGCGGCCATTTGTGTGCTAATTAATTAGCAGGCTTAAGAGCTTGTAGATAATTGGTGTGTACACCACCATCAATTCCATTAAAAAGAGCAATTATCACCTACCTTATGCAAATGATTGTTTCTGAGCTCCCCCCTCTCTCATCAAATTAAAAGGAGACACTTGAGCCGTGCCGCTCTGCACTAGATCACACTTTCAATATCATATTAATAGCAAGAAAACGCACGGTTACATGCGTGACGTCTATAATGAATCTTTAGAGACCAATACAGGGTGCTCGGAAAATCAGAGAATATCCCGGTGCGAAAAACTGTCCAGAAACTTGTTAAACTGGTCAAATGAATCACGAGGCGCAAACGTGCGCACGCTAACTATCTCTGACCTTGGGGCGACACAGGTGCTGGAGCAGATCTATGGCTCTCTGTGATGGGAAAAGTAGGTCATGGCTGGAAATATAAAAACTGAACATCTTTGCCGCATGAGACCCCAACAGGGAAATCATCACTAAATAAATCAAGTACGTGCTGAGCCCAATAGAGCTTCACTCTCTCAGCCCAGAGAGACGCTACTGACCATTAGCGTATAAATACACATACTTACATCACGCCTCTTTTCAGCCAGGAAGTGACCTCAAACCATACGGTGTCATATTAAGGACAACGACATATAAATCAAATGTCTTCTTTTGACCGACCTTTCCTAATTTTACTCAAGGTGAGAATGAAGGTTCTGTCGGTTCATGCTGTTTACATGAGCAACATTACAAAGATCATTTTGATTTAAAGATTTTGGGGGGCATTTGGGTGAATTTCACAAAGCTGTCGATAACAGATCCAGGCCATATTTCACCTCAAAGGAAACAAGAAAATATTTTGCTGAGCAATAAATGTTAAGGCCTTTTTTTAAGATGCTATTATTTTTACGATAATTTAGCACTTCACCAGAAAATAAATTAATAAATAATGCTGCTTTCCACAATTCAACAAACTAATTTTTTTATTATGATTAAAAAAGATTTAATATTACTTATATTATGCACTTTTATGTACTATGTTGATTCATTTTATTATTATTATTTTTCTACTATTTTATTAGTATTCAATCATTATTTTAATAAATAATGTGAGAATTGTATTGAATTGACCCAAAATAATAATAATTGTCCTTAATATGTCCTTAAATAAGCTTCATTTTCTTTATGTGAAAAATTGAGCATGTTACCTTTAATTTTGGGGTGAAATATTTTCTGATCATGTGAGATTTACCTATTTATACTTTATATTTCCTTTTTGTTTTCGTAATCGTTTGTCGATTTTCTGGTTATTGTCATTATGTATGATTTCTATGCCTTCTCTCATTATGCACGGCATCACAAGTTGAGCGTTAATAGAAATAAAAGCTGGAAGCATCACGCTGTGACTGGTTAATATGAGGTGTAAAGTGATAAGGCAGTAAAGGAAACATTGTAGAGAGGGCTTATTTTCAGCATTACACAGTTCTCCTGAATCTCTTGATGCACACCTACTGCATTTCTGCACAAATACGCATAATTATGCAATTTCGCCTCGACCCATCTCTTATTTATTACAACTACATTCACTTGTGCAAACTTCATTCTGTGTATCGTGAGAGCCCCCTATATTTGCATTGTAAACTGTTATTGCAGAACATTAAACTGTTGTACGCATCGAGTGGGAAGGAGTATAATGAAAACTATCATCTGTGATATTCATCTTGCTCTCTGGCTCAGCTCCTCCTCCTCTGTTAAGTTGAGAGACAAAGAGAGAAGCAGAGTAACTGGAGCTCAAACATGAGCAGACTCACCGGAGTTGGGGTCCGAGTTGCCGTCAGCTTCGGTCCTCTTGTCCGGAGAGGCTTGCTCGTAGAAGTCGTCCTGCGCCTGCACCAGAGGGAGAGGGTGTGAGAGGAGTGGCCCACTGCCCACGGGCTCATGGTCCCCCAGACCACTGTCACTGCAGCTTTCCTGAGACCCGTCCGGCAGGTGAAACGTGACGCGCCGCTGCGACTACAAAACCAGAGAGACAGAGCCACACGTTACCGCCTGTCTCCTTCTGACCCCACTTTCGCTCAATACTTTGGATTGAGACTGAATTGCAAATTTGAGAGTTGAGGGATCCGTGGACTTTTAAAGAAATGAATTTACCGCACAAATAGCACGTTTTTGGATTTGGTTTGGTCGAAATTGCCCCTCGGCACAGCAAACACAAGTCACGTTTCACTTTACGAAGCTCTCGCCGCTATAGAACATGTGACATCATGTGCGCAGTGGATACAGAGTAATGCGCTAATGATATGATGTGGTAATAATCGCTCAAAATGACAGTGTTATGGCATGCCAGGATGTAAGGTGAGATGATGAGAAGTGGCATACTGCAGATAGATAGATAGACAGACAGACTGCATTAATCAAATCAACTATTAACAATTCAAAACAAGTGTTTTCCATTTATCTTAAAATGTGATAAATATATTTTAATCCTGAAT
>JAUCMS010000105.1:1970946-1988817 GCA_032357445.1 Enteromius radiatus | reverse complement strand
TCATTTATTTATTTATTAAATTAAAAAAAAAAATATATATATATATATATATTAATAATATATTGTGCAATTTCATATTGAATATATTTAGCATTTGATATGTTTGATATAAATACACATTGTTTTTGTTTTCCTATGATGAAAGAGCATTTAAAAATTGTTAAACTATTTAAAGTAAGTGTTCTATTTTTATATATTTAATATATCGGCAACAGAATTGAAAACATGAAAAATTTACAATACAATTTAAAATTAAAAATAATTGTGTGTGTGTATATATATATATATATATATATATATATATATATAACATTATTATTATTAATAATAATTATTATTTATTTTTAATACTTTGTGAAATTCAGTTTATTTCTGTATAAATTGTGTGTATATAGTTTTTCTTTTTAAATTTCCAATTTAACTTATGTGTTTCCTATTTTAATTTTTTTTTTTTTTTTTTTTTCTTTGCTCAAATATGAGCTTTCAGCATTTTGTCTTCAGTGTCACAGAATCCTTCAGAAATCATTCTAATATGCTTAGCTGCTCAAGAAACATTTGATGAAAAAAATTATTTAAAATATCAAATATGCATTTATTTAAAATATAAATCTTACACTATAAATGTAAAAGTAAAAAAAAATAAATAAAATAAATAATAATAATTATATTCTTACAGCCCCCAAACTTCTGAACCGTATAATGAGTTGTTGTGATAGAGAGGATAGTGCTCTCTCTGACGGCTGGTCAGCATAGGCTCTGCCCACAGCGCTGGTAGGCGTTGGCGGAATAGCACTGCTGGGTTGGCACGTCCCGGCCAGAGCATCCCAGTTCACATGCCATGTGCTCACACTGGGCACAGAGGCTCCAAACCGTGTGCAGGTTCCGGCATCACCATCGAAAGGTCTTGACGATGCAGTGTGTTTGGTCTCATCCTGCATCTGCAAGCTTTCCATCGCTTGCATACACAATCATTTATGCACAATTCAACACGCTTGTTTGCAAACAGGCTCTCCAGCACAATTACTGGGAAATAATCGCACACGTAATTCCAACTAAGCACAGTTTTCAACTAAATATTTCTGCATTGCTGATCTCGGTCACTTGCTAATTTTGAGCATACTCCAAGAAATTCTAATGACATTTCGCAAAGTCCAGCACCGAGCTCTCTGCTAACCTTTCTGAGCGGGAAGTTGTCGTTTTTTTTGCACCATCTCTGTCGACTGTCTTAGACAACTCTGCTGTAATTATTGGCAAAAGCAAAGGTCAGCCAATCTCAGCGCTATGCAAATGACCTCATTATATAATTTGGAGCATTTCAGAAAGCAAGTGACATTCAATTAGAGGTAAAAAAAAGAGGCGAACGGTAACTTCAGCACGACAGCCTGAGCTACGGACCACTTAAGCTGGACAAACCACAGCAGCTCCCTTCTCAGATCTCTGAGCTCAGAACAATCTCAATGACCTTTTTGACCTTTTGACCACTTGCATCGCTAAATGATCATGCAAAAAAGTATGAGGATCATTGTTTATAGCAATTAATGGAGGAAAACATTTCAGAGTAAGCTTGTTTCAGACTTTTCAGTTGACTTGCCATTATTTACTTGTGAGTTCAAGTTGTTGAGTAGCTAGATATCTTGTGAAAAGTAATAAAATAAGTGTAAAAGTAAGTGTGAAATAAACGCAACAATAAACAAATAAAATGTGAGCTGGTGGCACAGTCAGTTCGAAGTGTTAAATTGCTCTTTTATTACAGAGATGTGTCTTTTAAACTGTCTGAGCGTGCACATACCTATATATTGTGTGTGTGTTCAGTCATTTTAGTAACAGATATAAAGGATATTATGTGCTCTATAAACCACAAGTCATTTGATATCCATGGGTTTGCCAAAAGACACACAGCATTCACCTCTCGTATCACAATACAATATCATCAGAGCAGAGAAATACTACACGTCTAAAATCCCAGCGTAATATGCCAACCACCATGAAACGAATGCGCAGGTGTGTGATCACACTTCTGTTATAAACTGTTGTGAAGAAAGACTTAACGCACGCACATTATATGCAGTGATAATGAATCATGGCTGCTCTTAATGTTTTAAATATTTAATGATGCATGAATGCATGTGTGTTACAGTAAATGTGAATGTTGATATCAAAAATGTAAATTCAAATGACAAATAAAATTAATGAGGGAATGAAAGTGAAAGACTTTTTTTTAGTTAGCTGGTAACTTACTTTGTGAAACAAATAAAATGCTAATTATAAATTGGGGGGGGGGGAGAAAAAAAAAAGAAATATATATATATATATATATATATATATGTATAATCTATTTCGTACACATTAAAAGACTAATTACTTTCACACCAAATGTAATTTAAAAATTGTATTTATTTATTTTTTTATTTTTTTAGCCACTATTATAGGTTTAACCCATTTTTACTCATTTTAAGAGAATAAAATGTAATATTAATCTTTATTCTTTTATATATTTCAATATGTAAAAGTCAAAAAATGTTGTTGTTTGAATTTTTACATAAATATGTTACACTGAATGATAATGTAACATTGTTTCAACCAAATTTAAAACTCATTTAAAACCTTAAAAGTAGACACCTGTGCTTTCTATGGACATAAAATCACTTTTGTGAATTTCTTTTGAAGTTGACATTTTGACGTCTTTGAGCCCATTAAATTTATACATGTATGTTATGCAGGACATTTGATCAAATTGTTTACTGCAAATAAATCATAAATCTTAAAAACAAAAAGAATGAATGAATGAATGTTGTGTGGTTTACGTAATTCTGTTTCTTACATAAATTAATATTATTTTAAGAATATTTTTTACTGGAAGAAAAGAAAAAAAGAGGTTTATCTATGCATACACATATACCTCATAATAAGCCACCAAATCATAAACATAAGGAATACAAATCACAAATTTGTTTTTGTGGCAATTTGACAGACTCTGGCTCATCTCGAGGGACACATTGACCTGCGCTGCTTATCACAAATATGCAAAGAAAAACAGCTAAATAATCCTATTTTCAATGGTCCGAAAATATATTTGTTATAAAAACAGTGCAAAATACGGCTTTATGGCCAGTGAGAAATATGTATGCTACATTTTCCCAATTCTCCAAAAGTTAATGCAGGACCCCGTGTGCCATGTGAAAGTCAGTGTGGGCACGCATGTGTGCGTTTGCCCAGCAGTCACTCACTGCTGTATTAGCATAAGACCAGCTTAAACCTTCGCCACTGCCAATTTACACGCAATCATGGCTTATCATGCTTGTCAGCCCATATTAGCGGCGCGTTTTTAAACTGCAATGGGCCGAACGCCCTGGCGAAGGCACTGGCGCTAAGCAAACATAGCCGCTTTCAGCTAAGATGTTTGCCCTCGTCAAAGTACACAGAATCAGTGTCACAGAAGTTTTTCGATCGCGCCGCCCGATTCCCTCACTTGGGGCTCAGGAGCAAAGAAAGAAAAGAAAGCGGATGCCTCTAAAGCGCTTTTCAGAAAAAGGAGACATTTTTGGCTGCGAGTAAATAGGCAATTACGGCATGCATAAACAAATCTGCGAACATGCAGATCTTTAATGAATTACATTTCCTACGTTTCAGGCTTATGTCAGTTTTTCTAAGGAGGAATTTCAGGGCTTGCTTATGAGTGCTTCACATCCAACAGAGTAGTGCTTAATGGATTTGAGTTAAGTCTGGGTTTAACCTAGCCTCCTGCTCTGCAAAAGTCATCGCCGTCTGAGAACTGTTATCGCGGTTTAGCGGCAGATCAGGTCTCTGTGTAGAGATTAGCGCCGGAGTTTGCTGGAACTTTCCAGCGAATGTCACAAACACCTCAGAACATCTTTCGTAATTCTCTAGGAGGCACAACAAATCTGGCTAGAGATCAATCGCTGCCGTATCTGTTCTTAGCGTGACGATATTAAGTGCGCATCAAGAACATTTCACATCTTGGGTCAGCATCCGCTCTCCTCCGTATGAATGAGGAGACATTTTGCAGCCGGATGCCACATGTCTGAGAAATAATAGACTGCTGTTTCTGTCTGGATCTCATGGGACGACTCATTGGCAAGCGCACCTCTCGCTTCCTCCATCTCTCAGTGTTTCTCCCAAGGGGTGGAGATGCTAACAACCCCCTCCATTCCCACCACGAGTCAGCGTGCTGTCGGAAAACACTGCTCTCTTTCGCACCTGAAACCAGCCTTGCAGCGGGTCGCAAAATTTCCAGGCGTGTCTGTCCATTCTGAAAACTTGCAATGAGAGCATATCTTGTGTATATTATGGCCTATTGTGAGCGCTAAGTGAACTACCAAATACTGTCCTATCCTAACAAACCTGGTCCAGGGTCACAAATGACTTACGGTCACTTTATGTAACACTTACTAACTCCAAATGTTTGAATAGCAGTGGGTTAACCAATCAAACCATGACCCACAGAGAAAAAGCTTTTGTTGGGCTGAAAAAAAAAAGTCTTTATTAGAGAAACAAAGCTCAAGAATTGCTTATCAAGAATGTCACTGCTCTTTTTTAGCTAGGAGTGTGGTTCCAAACCAACAAACAGACTTAAAAAAAAAAAAGAAAAGAAAAGAAAGCCGTAATAGCGCAATCAGCAGATCACTCCAACAGTGATTAATATATCCACGCACTGACTCACACATGTAGGTAGATGCATACATGCAAAATAAAAGGGCAAGCTTGTGACAGGAAATCGAGGTTGTGGTCTCAGCGTGGATATTTCCATAGCAGCCCTGGTGTGCTTTTCATTTGCAGGTGATTGCTCAGATTGCTGAAGGAACGAGAGGGAAAGTCTATCACCTCACTGCTGCGTCCAACCTCACACACTCGAGAAAATAATCCAATCCAGCAACGCCTCACCACCTGCTGAAACAAGCACCGAACGCCGCGCGTGTTGCAGCTTTTCGGAATCATCGACCTCAACACAACAACCCCAGAAAAAACACACACACACAAGCATTCAAAACAGCAGCACCTATGCTAACAACTACCATGAAGAATCCAGAACGCTTCTTAAACAGAACCAACTGACTTCAAGACATTTGATGCTGCATTCTTCAGCCAAGTCAACACAAACAGAGTACGGTTAATGATGATTTGTGAAAACTGGAAATGGAAAATCTGGCATTCACGGTCATCTCCATCCTGTGTTTTTGATCATTCATTAATAGATATTTGTGCTATACTTGTTTATGCTTTCAGCTACAAGTAAACGTCCAGTAGCAGCTATATTTACCGCATTTGACGATGCCTAAATTCATTACACAGATTCTCTCTCAATCGAAAATATTGAGCTTGAAGACTGAATTGATGAGAAAGGGAAAAAATGGGCTATGTAAAACAAACTCAAAGCCAATAGAAATATAAAGTATAATCTATATTTCTAGTGCTGGCTTACAATACAATGCAATACAATACAATAAATTTAAATATTAAATTGTACCTAGTTTAAAGCAATCATTGTGTCCGTGGTTCTCAGAAGTACTAAAACAATCATTAATGGAATCATTAAGTAGATGGATAGATGGATAGATAGATGTGAACTGGACAGTCTGTCTCAATAAAACACAACTGGCTTCAGTTTAAACTGTATACATGAACCACCAAAAGCCAAACAAACATATATATATATTTCCCCACAATGCCTCAGATGAGATCTGTCATTTATAGTTGTTTATCTCTTTTTCCAAACACTTGTTAGTGGGTTTTCTGTGGGAAAAAAAGTCACTTAAAACTCACTGCTAGAATAACTTGGGAGAACTGCCAGCAGTGTTTGTGAACTACTAGATATATACAGTACACGCACACACTTTTTTTGAAAGCATCATTGTTGTTGAAGCTCTAGTGCGTGAGAGATATATATCCTGCTTTATGGAGGTGTTTTTATGGAGTGAAACAGAGCACCGATACAGAAGATGTAGAGTCCGTCCGGAGTCATAATAAAAGGCTGCCTGCCCTCTGTTGGTTTGAAGGCGCTACTGCAGCAGATGAAAACGAACCCTGCTCACTTTGCCTTTTGTAGCCCTCTTTCTTTTCACCATCCCTTCTTTTTTATCTACTTAAATCGGCTCATTTTCCCTGCACCCTTCTCCATTATGGTGCTCTCTGGCTCTCTCTCCACCTCGTTTCCGTTGCACATCAGAGGAGAAGGTTTCCGTGCAGCGCCGAAGGCCTCGTTCGGCTCGGCTCTCTGTAGTGTGGCTCTCACGCATGTGTTCTCTGGTAATGATCCCCTCGCTCCTCATTACAGGCAGAACGCTGTGACCTCCCTCCCATCGTATGGGCCCTTTCATTAGCCTTGTGGCTCAAACACAGGCCCGGGCCAATCTGCAGTCGTCCGCAGTCACAGAAAACATCTTTAGTATTTTGGTACACGCATGAGGGGGACCCATACAACCCTTGCACCTCACGTAACGCCCTTTCGTAGGGGACGGAGCAAGTTGGAAAACTCTTTCATCACACAAACACACAGATTGAACATAAAACAGGGGCTCTTCTCCCAGTGTCCCATGAACATGCCCTCCAAGCTGCTCTAACATGCCGAGAAAAAAAAAGGGTGAATAAAACATGCGCTGCGCTTGCATTGTTTTTTTCCATTGTGAAATCCTGAATGTGCTGCTCGGTGCGCCTCTGGACACTCGGACCGCTAGCGTGAATGGATGTGCGGACTCATCCTGATGGAAATCGCAGAAATCTCCTGGTGGATGGGCTTTGGTGTGTTTTGTGCTGGGGGTCAGGGCTGCATGCAAGGGTTTTTGGGCATTTCTAAAGCTTTTAGTGCAGCAGATTGAAGTAGCATGTGGTTGTTGTGCCGTTGCTTATTGGTCCAAAACCCATGGATATTTTATTGACGTTTTGGTCTCTAGATATGGAGACCAATCTTTCAATGTCCAGCACAGCTCGAAAATTCAGTAAGAAATGCATTTTTTTTGTTTGTTTGTTACATTTTAGCAGTAGTTGTTCTTAAGCATGGATGCATTAAATTGACCAAATGTGACAATAAAGGCAAGTAAATATTACAAAAGATTTCTGATTCAAATAAATGATGTCTTGCACAGAGATTTTATTTTCATCGCAGCTTCTACAATAATACATGTGCCACTAAACCCAGATTTCAATGTAAACCGTCAATGTTCATTTGACGTCCAATACCAACATCAGCTGATGTTGATAGTTGTTGCTTTTAGTCACCAAAACCCAACATTAAGCCAGTGTCAAATTGGTGTAAAATACTGACATCAACCTGATTTTCATTCTCAACCAAAATCCAACATATACAGTATCTGGCGTCATGTCCAACGTTAACCTGACGTCATCGGCCTGCTGCTGCTGAAAATGAAGCTTTTCTTCTGGAATAAATTACATTTTAAAATGTATTCTAATTGGAAATTGAAAAGGTATTTTAAATAGCAGAAATATTAATATTTTAATCAAAGCCTTATAAACTGAACATATAAATTTGAAGTAGTAGTGTACACACATACATGGATATTGTGCTCCTTTTATCATCAAACATGCACAACGTTTGAGGACTCATTCACGCAAGCACCTCAAACTGTGGAAGTAACGCACCACTAAACCCCAAGAATAGTCACTTTCTTGACACTTCTAGTCAAGAAAAGCATCACTGATAGTTGCAGCGAGTGTAATATTTTGGCACAAACTATGGTTACCGTGATACACAGGGAAGTGATTAGCATCGTTCCCTCTGGGCTAATTGTACTTTGCCACATTCTTGAACCTGAATTTCTCTACTTTCCTTTGCCAGCAAGCTCTCTTTATCTTTGTTCTGGCTCTACTCTTTCTCCTCTCTGGCGGTGAGCCCAGCTGTGAGCGTCCGGAGCTGAGAGTCAGTGAGTCCTCCATACTGCAGAGTAAAGGGTTGCTCTGAAACCCTCTTCTGATCTGCCTCAAAGCATTAGCTACACGCTAACAGCTCCTTACCCAGGCAGAGAGACTGTGTGCTTCACTGACTGAGAGTGTGTGTGTGTGTGTGTGTGTGTACGTGTGTTCTCAGTATGGAGTGACTGTAACAACCCGATTCTTTCTCTAGCAGCGAAGCCAAGAGGACACAAGAGTTTGAAGCTGCTAGAGCATCATTCAGAACCAAAATAAAAGCTGAATGCTAATTGGTATATACACTGATATTAAAGCGCTCTTTAACAGGTGTGACACAAACACCCGTTGACCTTCAGTAGATGACACTGCACAGGTCGAGTGAAATAGAAGTAAAATTTTATATATTTAAAAAAAAAAAAAAAAAAAAATATATATATATATATATATATATATAAATAAAAAATAAACGATTTAATGAAGGTGGATTTGAATGCAAGCGTGTTTAAATGATCTACATAAATGGTTCTGCATATGAAAGAACACTTTAATTTCACTAGACTAGAAGACCAAGTTAAGAATAAAAATCACAGGGTTGATGGGAAAATGAATGCATGACTCCTACAATGAGAACAAAAAGGATGCATTTAGAAGAGATTCCTTTCACACTTTAACTTTAGTTTACAAATCAGGACCGGATCTTCCTTGTTGTAAGTTAATTCACTCGAATAATGAATTGTATTTCCCCTCATACTGTTTGATGCAGTAAGTGTTTCAATAAAGCACTCGAGGACAGGCTGTATTATGAATACAAACCCAATTAAAGACAGTGTAGCCACTTCACTTCCTATCAATGCCCACTAATCACTGAATACCTTCAAAATATAGCACATGCCCCGTTGGTATGTGTGTTTGTATACACTCTGCTCGACTACGTTTACATGCGCACGAATAATGCGATTATTTCCAATAATCAGAGAAAGGACTAAATCATATTATGATGTTTACATGTCAAGAGGAAGCTTTTCACTCCTGTTTACATGCTATTTCCATATTCTTATTATTTCGCTAACAATTGTGGTTAATTTTCTACTGCCATATTCACATATCCCACTACATAGGACAAATTATGGACTCAGAAAGAGCGCAGATGTGTTACCTAACTACTATCTGCTGATTACATTTATTTGACATCTAACGAAAAACACTTTTATGTTTATATTCCAAGCTGTTCCAGCACCAATGTAATGGCAATTGGTTTGCTGCTGTCGCTGTTTCTGGAGAAGAGTGAAGGCAGCGAGTTGTGTTTCTGAGTTTCCCCAGAAATGCAATGCTTTCTTATCCGCAAACGTTTCTAATCTGCATATTATTACAGGTGCGTGTCATGTCATTCATGTAAAAGTAGTAACTATAAATGTGTCGGGGAAAATAGTAAGGATATTTAAAATAATTAGTAATAGTGTTTTCTACAAGAAATTGTTAAAAAGATGAATATGACATCTTAATCTTAATGAATTATGATTAGGCTATAATTAAGACTATAATTGTTTTGGTAATTTAAAGCTTTCTATAGATACATTTATACATGTCTTTTCGGTTCATTTTTGCTCCTGTTCAAGAAGCGAAGGAAGAAAATCACGTTTTGTTGAAATTGTCAGTGCACACAAATAAAAGTAGACCATTACAGCTCAGAATGATGCATGTTACCTTTATCGGAAAAAAATACAACGAAGGCTATTTTATTTCTACTGAAAGAATAAACGTGATTGCGCTGGTGCCTCCATGTCCTGAAGCGAGCTTCCAGTCTCCGAACAAAATTGGATATGCTAGGCTAGCGCACCTTTATTATAGTGAGGTTTAATGTTGAAACATTTTTTATATGCTTGATTTATTGTAGCATGTAGGCTATATTCATTTTATTTTAGGCAAGTCGTGTTGATTTGAAAAGGCATCAGCTCACTTTCTGCCGCTGCTTGGTCGTTAAGAAAAAAAAACTGCTCCAAACGTTTTTCTAAATTGACTTAAACGGAAAATAATCATTTTGCCATTACGCACAAAACTAAACTATTTTAAAAGCCGAAACAGTAGTAAAAGCCGTAAAAGGCTGGTCAGAGCGGCAATACTTCGATTAAGGTGTTTACTGAATATTTCGATTAAAATCGGCATACGCTACCTATGTTAATACGATTATGCTTGCTGCGATTAGGAGCTTAATCGCATTATTATAATCAAAGTATTGCGTTTACATAAGGTAAAGTTTAATCGCAATATTGCCAAAATCTCATTATAATCGCATTAAGAGGGTCCATGTAAACACACTCATTGTAACTCACACTTCTGTGAAATCAAACTGCCCACTTAGGAAGCAACACTGATTGACAATCAGTTTCACATGCTGTTGTTGGAAATTATAGGCAATTAGCAAGACACCCGCAATAAAGGAGTGGTTCTGCAGGTGGTGACCTCAGACCACTTCTCTGTCCCTAGTCTTTCTGGCTGATGTTTTGGTCACTTCTGAATGCTGGCAGTGCTTTCACTCTAGTGGTAGCATGAGACGGAGTCTACAACCCACATAAGTGTCTCAGGTAGTGCAGAAATTCGCCACTGGTGGCTTGTGGTCTTCACAGACGAAAGCAGGTTCACACTGAACACATGTGACAGACATAACAGAGTCTGGAGATGCCGCGGAGAACATTCTACTGTCTGCAACATCCTCCAGCATCACCAGTTTGGCAGTTGGTCAGGGCCGCGCAGCCCTCCATGTGCTCACCAGAGATAGCCTGACTGCCATTTGGTACCGAGATGAGATCCTCAGACCCCTTGTGAGACCATATGTTGGTGCGGTTGGCCTTGGGTTCCTCCTAATGCAAGACAATGGTAGACCTCATGTGGCTGGAGTGTGTCAGCAGTTCCTGTGAGATGAAGGCATTGATGCTATGGACCGGCCCGCCCGTTCCCCAGACCTGAATCCAATTGAGCACATCTGGGACATCATGTCTCGCTCCATCCACCAACACCACATTGCACCATAGACTGTCCAGGAGTTGGTGGATGCTTTATTCCAGGTCTGAGAGGAGATCCCTCAGGAGGAGGTCATACAGGCTCGTGGAGGCCACACACACTACTGAGACTCATTTTGATCATCTTGTTTTAAGAACATTACATCAAATCAGCCTTTTTCCACTTTAATTTTGAGTGTGACTTCAAATCCAGACCCTCATGGGTTAATAAATTTGATTTCCAATGAAAATTTTTGTGTGATTTTGTTGTCAGCACATTCAACTATGTACAGAACAAAGTATTTAATAAGAATATTTCATTCATTAAGATCTAGTATGTGTTATTTTAGTGTTCCCTTTATCTTTTAAGCAGTGTATATATATATATATATATATATATATATATATATATACACACACACACACGCACACACATGTATACATTCACCATCTACTTTATTTGGCACACCTGTCCAACTGCTCGTTGATGCAAATTACTGATCAGCCAATCACATGGTGGCAACTCAATGCATTTAGGCATGTTGACATGGTCAAGACAAACCGCTGCAGTTCAAACAGAGCTTCAGAAAGGTGATTGAAGTGACTTTGAACTTGGCATGGTTGTTGGTGCCAGACGGGCTGGTCTGAGTATTTCAGAAACTGCTGATCTTCTGGGATTTGTCATGCACAACCATCTCTAGGGTTTACAGAGAAAAAAAAAGGGAAAACATCCAATGAGCAGCAGAGGAGAATGGCCAAAGTGGCTCGAGCTGATAGAAAGACAACAGTACCTCAAATAACCACTCGTTACAACCAAGGTATGCAGAAGAGCATCTCTGAACGCACAACATGTCGAACCTTGAGGCAGATACAGCAGCAGAAGACCACACCGGGTGCCACTCCTGTCATCTAAGAACAGGATACTGAGGCTACATTTCGCACAGGCTCATCGAAATTGGACAATAGAAGATTGGAACAATGTTGCCTGGTCTGATGAGTCTCGATTCCTGCTGCAACATTGGGATGGTAGGGTCAGAATTTGGCATCAACAACATGAAAGCATGGATCCATCCGGCTTGCATCAATGGTTCAGGCTGGTGGTTGCAAGGTCACAGCCTACTTGAGTATTGTTGCTGACCATGTCCATCCCTGTGTACCCATCTTCTGATAAAGCACCACCACTAACCCCAAAACCTAAAACAAACCATCAAAACAGACCAGCCTAGCCACCAATTGACCATAACCACATTATTCTGGCATGAGATGCTGTTGTCAGCAGGCTAGCGGCTCTATATGCAGCACAGATCAATGTTGAGAAGAGGCACATGCGAACAGCACATCATGTCATTTCTTATTCCTCAAAAGGTTTTCGCTGCAAACTGCTGCGTGCACCATGTTAACGCGAGGCTCTCACGGTGAGTAAAGACAGCCCTTATTGATTGTGAGCACACTTCATACGGCAATAAGTCCATGCAGTGCCATTCGAGAGGTAAAACTCTAGCCCCGTTGAAATAACGCTTATTTGCTCAATGAGAACGTGTTTTAGAGATGAGATGTAAATCGATGCAGTGCCACTTGACTCATTTCTCTCAGCAAGCCGACGGGCCACACAATGGCTCGGCTCTTTTGTTCTATCTCTCCTTCTCTCTCATTCACCGCTATGGCTTGTGTAAGTGCCTCTTTACCTTAAGCTATTATCGCCTGTGAATTTACTCATAATGTTTCTGTGTGCACTCTGTTGAAATATATCAAGCGTAGGGCTGGAGCTGCGCCGAAGACGGCCGTGGCGCTCCGTACTGCTGACGGACTGGTTTGTTCCTCTTAAGCATCCTCTTACTTCGCCATTCCCTCCTTCTGCTTTAGCACCACCATCTGTCTTGTTTCCCTCGGAGAGAGTGAAAAGGTTTAGAGATCTGGGAGAGGAAAATGTAATTTTTCTGCACCCTCCAATCTGCAACACCGAAGCACATTAGCATAACACGGTGTCAACAGCAGCACATCACGCCGCAAAAAAAACAAACATTGTTTCCATTACAGTCAATGAAGCTGCTAGCGGCCGATGCGCCACACTCAACCTAGGCTCACTGGAAATACGTGACTCTTCATACATTTCTGCAAAATTAAAAAAACGTACCTATACATACGACTCACTGCAGTTTCCAGCAGAAATGAACAGTAAAACTCCCACAATGTTATTCCTTTTCACACAAAAGTATGATTTACAGGTATATTTAATTGATTTATAAAGGCTACTTTTCACACAGTTAGTCGCAGAATGTCGTTATAACTTCAAAAAAATGTTAATACCCTGCACGATTTGATACTTTTGAACATTGTCGTTACATTTACAGCTTCATATGTATGTGTTTTCTAGTTAAGTAGGTTTACTTGGTAGCTCACATGATGCGGTGTTGCCAAAATCTCATTATAATCGCATTAAGAGGTGAATTCGAGATGTTATGAGAAAACAAAAAATTATATATATGATCACATTAAGCCGTGGAGAAGAACAAAATTGTGAACCAAAACTGCTATAGCTGAGGTTTTCTATTTTTTTCAATTTTTTTTTTTTTTTGCATGTGTCTAAAATAAAAGGTGAAACAAATTTATGGTTAAACTGTGTATTTTTATTTCTTTATTTTGTATAATTTGCTAATGAGTTTAGAGATGCTGTTGCCACAGAATTACACACTTCGGATTTAAATAATTAAACTTTTTTATAATTTAATTTGACAATATTTACTGGTAAAGAATTTTTGAATTTTTTTTAGTATATTTATATATATATATATATATACACATTTTTTTACATTTGTAAGAGATTTACAGAGATTTTTTTTTTATTATTGTGAAATATTATTACAATTTTAAATAACTGCTTTGTATTTGAAAATATTTTAAAAATGTATTATTTTGTAACACTCACTTTTTTTTCACATTTGATCAATTTAATGCATCCATGCTTCAATAAATATAAATAAATAAATAAATCTATAAAAATATTTCATTCATCATTAGCAAGCATCATGCAATATATGTTTATGCTCCATACAGTAGGAACTGGACGACTGTATGGACAAAAAAGCCGGACAATACCCTCACAAACAACTTTCCCCAGCCTCTGACTTATTAAAGGTAAACAAACTGTGGATGCAGGTGTGCTCAGAAATCAACCTATCATGAAAAAAATAACCCCATCAAAAGACAACAACAAACATCCATCCTATTCCACACCTCAGCCTTGAAAATGCCAGAGTCTTCGAAAAAGGTCTGTGCTTCTGTCTATTTCCTCTTTTTTTTTTTTTTTTTCTCCGAGCAGAGACCTGGGGCATGAGGCAATTTCATAACGGCATGAAATATTGCAAAGGCCTCTTTACTGAGGTTAAATGGCGTACAATGGGCGCTCTCGTGTTACACAAATAGCGCTCGACATGCCGAGGTTCCCTCTCTCCCGCTCTGAGGAGACTGAAGAGCAGTATCTGCCGCAAAAGAGATGCAGATCGGTTGTGTCAGGAGTTCCTTGAATGACATGCCATCATCTGAAAGCAGCCGTGACACAGAGTGAAGCACCCCACGCTGCTTTGCTCTTAACCGCCCTCCAAAGAGAGGTGGTCGAAGAATGAATGCATCAGAATGATAGAGATCCGCTTTGACATGTCCTGAACTTTCACACAGGATGCCCTCGGAGTCTGAGCTGAGGGGCTTCAGGGTTCTGTCTCTGCTCCAGACGACCACGTAACATTCTGGACCACCAGCACTTTGATTCTCTACTCTTGTATTGAATGCGAGGACTTGCTAATTTCGGAGGAACAGCAGAGCTAGAGAGAATAAGGTGTGCCTATAAAATACTGTTTTAAAAAAATAGATTAAATTAAATTAAAAGTCGGTCTGGTCATTTATGTGAACAATTTATTATACAAAAACAATTCTGTATTTCTCAAACTGCATAACTACAGCAAAGGAAATTCTTATTTAATATTTAATTAATAGCATATCGTTTCAAAAGATCAAAAATTTAATTCCATGAACCAAAACAACCAGTTCCATTTAATTCAACCATTTGTTTAAATAAATAAATAAATAATAATAATAATAGAGAATCTAAAATGTAAGAAAAAAATTATTTTAGAAATAACTATATATTTTTAAGTAATTTAAATCCAACTTGTGTGTGATTTCTTCTACACAAGCATAAATCATTATTGATTCATCTTAGGCCTGGTAGGTCTGTCTGAAAATGTTTAAAAATGATTGCTAAATCAATGTCAATATTGAAAAATGTCAGTATTTATTTCCAGAAGTGAGCGTTGTGCTGTAAGGGCTGAACAGGGCCCACACTTTATTGTGGATCAGACCCTCAGTTATGCCTGTCATGAGAACATGCCCTGACCTGACTGACTCCACCCCATCCAAAACAGCAGCACCTGAAAAGGCCAGGCAGATGGCTGTCTAATGGAAATGGATTGAATCTGCGAACAGGTCGAGAGAGCGAGATGTACAGGAAAGAAAAGAGAAGCAACGTGGAAAAAATGGATCCTGACACCTTCCACCAAATGTCACTGCACTCGCTGTGGCCATCGTCCTGAAACAGGACCCCGCATCAGACCCAGGCGGCCCGAGATTACGAGAGAGAGCGACAAAAACACGTGTGGAGGACAGACAGAGAAACACCCGTCTCCCCTAGCGATGAGGGGATAATGTAGTGTTCAGTGAGTGTTGCCAGGTGCTAAACCTATTTGCTTCCAGAAAAGCAGGATCGCGTCTCCCACCCTAATTCGCTGGCTGGCGCACAGGGCCCATGGCGACGCGGGGAACCCGAGCAACCGTGGCAACCTGACGAGCCCGAGATTGAAAGAAAGCTCAATTATATTGCTATTGGCAGTCGAACATTTGCAACCCGTCACATGGAGCGTTGTATAGGATTAGCATTGACAAACTGCTGCTTTTCCTGGCCGTCTACCCAGTTTCCTCCTCGCTTCCAGCATCAGATAGAGCAGGGAGGGGGGTCGTTCGCACATCTGCCAGCCTATTAGGGAGGTAAAACGGAACGAGTCATTTGTATGGATGGATCATGTTCGCACAGCTCTCTGCAAATCGGCACATGTGAACATGTTAACTCGCCCGCGGACATCTCTGCGTAACGTATAATAAGTGTAATCTGCGTCCCACTATCTTTCTGCAGGCAAGCGCACCTTTCCAGAGCTATAATCACAGGGATTGAACATAATCCCATTTGGATAGACATTCACAGCAAACGTTAGTTACTCACTCGTGTCCCTTTTCCCTGCATTTATCTGGCCTCACGGGTAGGCGGCACCACCAGGACACTGTAATTTTACAAGACATCAAAGTGAATGTGTATATATATTTATATATAATTTTTAAAATATAAACATAATTGTAATTTTAATATATATATATATATATATGTATACCCCTGTAGCATAACAAGGACACCAGTGCCCCTCTTTATTTTGGACACTTTATTCTATTATTTTGTTCAATAAAAGCCTCTCCGAGGCCTGACGCCACTCCCACTGGGTCTGTCGTAAGCTCCTCCCATCACAATATGATTAATCATTGCCAAACACTCACTTCTTTCTTGCTTGCTTTTACTTACTATTGATTTATTTATTGATAACTGCAAATTAATAGTACTTCCTACTATGTTATTATTTTAACTTATTGGGCCACATTTACAGAACACAAGTGGTTTAAAAGTCCCACTTGCGCACAAATATATATTTATTTGCTATAAAAATAATATAGCAAGATCCATATGATCCTTCCTAGTATTTACTCCCAAATTGCATTTAAGAGCTGATCTCTGAATGGAGTGCCATCAATTATTCTTATTCAGAACTGAATGAATTATTCAGAATTCAAATATTCCATCACAACAGCATCTTGTCCCGTTATATGGACGGCATGAGCGCTTTACAGGAGCAGGTGGAAAAAATAACATCACTTGACTTATGCAGGCAGTGGAGTTCATGCGCAGACGGCCGTGTCTGGGAGGCGTGATGATGAAGTGTGAATTCGTCACAGGGCTGCCCGAGACCCCGTGTGCAGGAGACATGCATATGTATGCGCGGGGCCTGTACACCAAAGATGCATTCACGCAAAACAAGCCAATCCACTGAGATGAAGCGAGGGGAACTGCAGAAGAAGCAGAGGACTTGCTCGGATGATTATTATGTGAGCTGATAACTGGGAAACACTATAAGAACATGTGCAATACATGCAGCGTAGTTTATTCTGCCAACACTGTAAGATGCAGTCATGATGCTGTGCCAGACTGTATCAATGTTATTATGGCTAGTTTTACAAACCCACGCACAGATGTTTGAATTCACTTCTGGCTCTAAATATGAAAGAAATTTCCACTGATTTTGAAGGAAAATCTAAAATATTCAGTGAAATGGATATTTCAAGAATTCAGATGCATGAACAAGCTCACCCCTTTATGTTCAATTCGCACTTCACTTGGCGGTAAAAAATAACCTATTCATTGCAAATGAAGTGATGAAGTGATTACTGAACTCAAAGATAGAGAGTCTAAACTCTTTATATGGTGCTTGGATTTAATCAAATATCATCACAAAGCTTATGTAGTTGAAGATCAGAATTATAAATGTGAATACTTAGCAATAATGTGTATCGTTTACTTGTTTAACCTGTGAAGTATTTATTTTTTATTTATTTAATATTAAATGCAAAACTAATATAAATAATTCTAAATAAATTTAAACAAATATTAAAAATTATATAGAATTATTTAGCAATTAATTATCTAACTGTGTGTGTGTGTGTGTGTGTTTGTGTGTGTGTGTGTGTGTGTGTATATATATATACACATACACACACACATATATAACATTTGTTTGTTTGCTTGACTAATTAATTGACTTAATAGATTTATATATATATATATATATTAGTGCTGGGCAATGATTAATCGCGATTAATCGCATCCAAAATAAAAGTTTTTCTT